>CM039682.1:287500-312500 GCA_022537955.1 Schmidtea mediterranea
ATATTTGTTCACTTGAAATTTTCTATAATTTTCATTCTTAGACATTCCGATAAGTGTCCCTGACAGCCGTCGCATTTCCCCATTGACAAGTGGGCCGCTCTCTGCCCGTTGCAAGGCAAATCGAATTCATTGAGGATATTTCAGGAATTTATTGAGATTAATTAAATTTTGATTTTTCTCCTATATCCTCCCCTCGCAAAGCCCTTTTCTGCCAAATCTTTTCTATGATATATAAGATAAAAACGCCTTCTTACCTTTAGAGTTCTGCTAGTCTTTGATATGTACAAATATATCAATTATCATTTTAAAAATATTTATGTTTGTTTTGTTGGACCCATCTCGTCATTAGCAGGGCCCTTCTAACCTCGGAAGCATTTCTCAGCTCTAGAAGGCATCAGAAAGCCAAATGTTACATAAATTTTATCAAAGTTTCAAATGAAATTTTCCTTTGTTGTTTCCTCATTTGTTTATTTCCCGCTATATTTTTTCCGAAGAATTTCCAATTAAATGCCCCCCCCTGCTCTGAAAACCAGAATTTTATGAAGCGAACTAAAAGTTATCCGATGTCCTTTAGCGGATACTAAAGAGAAAAATATACGAGTGAGACCCGTCAAATCATATTAGTCAAGCAGTAAGTATTAGCAGCATTACACTAAGGGACATTTGATTGTTCTATGGAAGTGTTCCCCAAACTTTTGGTACTGCATACCCACTTGATCATTTTTATTATATAATGTACCCTTTTGCTTTAAAATTTTATATATAATCATTAAATTTTTTTATAATATCATTTTTAAAATATACGACCTTTAAATTAATAGCATTAACGAAAAATTAAAACGAAGCGATTTACATTTTAATTACATTTATATAAAATATTTACTTTATACTTTGATTTTAAAACTTAGTTTATTTCTAAAAATATGTTATTGATTCAAAAATATAAACAATAAATAAAAAACAAGATTATATTTATATTTTTCTGTATTAATAAAATTTTAATAAGACATTTTAATGTAATTAAATTTTTTTATTTATCTTTTAATATTTAGATAATAGAAGATTGAAAAGACCTGCATACCCCAAAAAAACCATCGTGTACCCCGGTTTGGGAAGCACTGTTCTATGGAAAGGTTAAAATACAATTTAAAGTTTGAATTTGTTTTACTTCTCATTTAAAATTTTAGAGGTTGTGTGAGACATGATCCTGTATACTACAGAGCTTTTAGGTCCCACTTTAGTCAAAGGGGTATCTTTGGTTCAGGTCAGAATGAACTAAATCGCATACCTCCAAAGAAACCACATGCTTTAGTGGGCTACAGGGTTTTTCAGTTAATCTCACACAATAGTTGGCTGATAGTTTAGGCTCTCGTTAAGAACACTAAGATTTCAATTCTTGTTTAAAATTGCCTCCCCTGGTGCCTTTGCCTCCCCTAGCTGTCAGTGTACAGGCCTATTAACTGACAATGTAATATAAAAGACAAAATTGTTAAAAAGAAATTTTTAAATTATTTTGTATTAATGTAAAATATTTATAACATTCCACGTTCTTGAGAAAACAAGAATTGGTCACTGGCATTTATCAGGAGCGAAAGTAGCAAAGGACGGATTAAAGGCAAGTGAGAAAGGGAGTAATTCATAATAGTAAGAAAGGTTATGCCCCTCTTTCATTGTTAATTGGGCATATATTAACGGATGAAAGGAAGCTTTTTAATTTGTTTTTTTAGTTAAAAGTTCTTTATTTTTGGCGCTGTAGCTGAACTCCCTTTTGGTTTATAAATCACCAAGTTTGAAAATTGTCAGTCGAAGGAGTCCAAATTTGTAAAGTTTGCAAACATTGGATCTTTTTCATGGTTTGGGCGAAAGACAAGTGACGAGGACCAATTTATTCATGACTAACAATGTCTTGCAAGTCTGGAAACTTACTGGAACTATAAAAAAATTTAGGATCATTTAAAAAATTGCCAATCTAAATAAATAATAATATTTATGTAATGCAAATAAGTGGATAACACGTTATTTACTTCATTTCTATGTTCCGTTGCTGATGATACTTGATGTGCCTATTGGATTTTCGGTAAGTTCCGGTGCTGCTGCATGCTGATTGGTTGAGGGTCAACTGGACGTTTGAACCCTTTCTGTCTTTTCCACGCTTTCTGCCACGAACCAGCTAAAAGACAAATATTTATAATTCACCGCTCGACAGATTTATCATATGAAAATGGAAATAATTTAATTGACTTTCCAGTTACATTAATTAGACTAATTATTCCTTTCTGGCTGGAATTACCGTTATTGGACCTTCCCGTTTCTGATCTGGTAATGGATCTCCTTTCCATCCTTTCCCTGATCTTGCAACCGGATTAGAGCATTTCCAAAAACTGTTTCTTTATGTCAACCTCTAAATGTCCCAGAATTCACGGTATAACGTGTTTATGGCTGAGATTTGATATTTGCCATCGTGGCTGCCAGGCGGCATCTTTGGGTCACTGCTGCGTGTTGACCTTCATGGCCCCTGTCACACATTGTGAAGCTTATTGAAAATTCTAGTTCTGAAAGGATCAATAGAATTTTCTCACCAAACTTTCCTTTAGCAGTTTTTATTTTAAAAATATTTTCAATTTTTAAACAACAATTGATCACAAAAAAATCAATTTGGCGACCCCCCCCCCCTTTTTTTTGCAAATGTTTAATATATAGACACTAGTTGATCGTGTAAAAATTATATTCTCTAAATATTTTGATTATCCAAGATTTATGATTCATTTAAACAAATAATAAACGAAACATTAAAAAACTAATTGTTTTAAACAATCAAAGATTTCTTAATAATTTTTTCATTGAAATTTTTATAATTATTATCGAGAGCTCTTAAATTTGAGCAAAATATTCCAGAACTGACATGGACATTCCTTGCATGCGTGTTTTGTTTAAACATGTGAGCAAGGGAGGGAAATTTAAATCAAATTAACATAAATTGGGTGGGTAGGAGTATGAGTTGGATTTGGATAATTCCTCTGGGTTTGGATAGACGTTTTTGATGGATTCCAGTTGAGATCATATTCTGTAAGCCCTCCCCCGGCTTGGATAAATGATTTTTTTTTATATGAGAATATTTATCTTTGATAATTAATAACTATTTATTATTGTTGCCATTATTTATTATTAATAATATTATTATTAATTATTATTATTTAAAGAGAACACTAATCCAAAACATATATTCAGCTACAAAATATTTCGACTGAATAACAGTCTTCGCCAGGTAGTCTTGAACTTCAACTATTTAGACTAAATCATTGTTATTTAAATAAATTTCAGCTTTTAAATTCTCAAAACATTTTATCAAAAATTAAAAATTTTCCTTTTTTTTAAAATCACAAATTCTACAAAATGTTAAAAAAATTAATTTTTAAAATTTTACAAAACAGAGACTTTAACAAAATTTAAATAAAATTTTCAACAAAATATTAAAAAAATTTTACCAAAACTATTTTACACTAAGTTTCAACCTGCATCAAAAAATTGTGCTTATAATTATAAATCAATTCCATCAGTCGACTGTTATCGAAAACTTGAGAGCGGAAATGACGGGCAGTTATTCCAATGTATGTGGCGGTATTACACCCATGCCATATAAATTGAAAACCAAGATCCGAACAAAATCTATGTAGAACTTAAAATCCACTTATAAACACAAATTTCAGAACAATTGTATTCACTGATATCAATCAATTCTTTCAGTCGACAGTTATCAAGAACTTGAGAACGGAGATGACGGGCAGTTATTCCAATGTATGTGGCATTACACCCATGGCATAAATATTCATGACCAAGATCTGAATACCACCTAAGTATGACTTGAAATCTATCAATAAACGCGATGAATGATCCTATAATGCAATATACAATCCCAAAAACAAACCTCGCTGTTTAAATTAAACACAGCTAATCTATTCGTTGAATTTCTACCTCTCTTCCTCGTTGATAAAACAAAAATATTAATATTATTATTATGATTATTAATTATTATCATTATTATTATTAAGAAAACGTTGTGCAATAGTTTATTCTCCCGACAAATTTAACTGAGCAACATCTCAAAAGCGAGTTGATAGTTTTACTAATTATTGATACAGAAAACCTGCAGGCACACCAGCATAGCAATATTCAAACACAATCATCAAATATCCTAATTAACCTCTTGAAACGGTGACTTTGGAATATTATTACGCAATATGCCAGTTTAATCCTGACTGCACCAAGTATCAAATGTGTTACCTTGCCGAAATTTGATGCTGAAACGCCTTTACAAAAGTTGAGGCTGCTAATTCATGTTGTTGCGTATTTTATACATAAATTATTTCTCAAATTTTTATTATTAAAGTTTCCCATAATTTATTTATTTATTTTTCCTCTAATGTAAAAATACACTAAAAATATATTTTTTATTTTTTCATGTAATTAATGATTAATTAATTATTTAATTTATATTTATCCTCTTTATTTGGAATTTTTATTTTACTATTATCATTATTATTAGTGGGTCTCCTGGATACATTGTATCGTTTTATGGAGCATTTGCGATTACGGTGACCATCAATGTGATTACAAATTGTAAGTAGTAAAAATATAGAAAAATTAATTAATTTCAATTTCAAAAATAAAGTTATTGTGAATGTGATAAAAATTGTGAAAGATAGTCGAGACATATTTCAAGAATTATTTCAAAATCTATTCACAACCTCCCCCCCCCTCCCCCTCAATTTACAAAAATACGGATACAATGGCAAAGATTTAGAAAAAAATTTTGCTATCTTGCTCCCTGCGACATCAATTTAAGCAAACGAAGAAACATTGCTAAGGAAACCGACCAACATGTCGCAGAGTTGCTAAAGGTTGTGAAACTTCTATTGAAAAATCAAACCAAATTTTCTTCAGAAATACATTTTTCGAACTCTCACATCGGTGGAGGAATTGTACGAACCGCAATCGGAAAATGAAGCCTACATACCCTTGTTGTTCTTGTGCTTAACCATACTGTTCCTCCTGGTTTCCTTTACCACCTATTTTGGTTACTTTTTGAACTCAGTTCTACATCTATTTCAAGCGTCTAATTTGTTTTACTAAAACTATACAAATAAATATACATTTACATACGAAACTATATATCTGACATTTTAATGGTGTTGTTGTTTATTCGTATTAATATATTTGAGGTGAAGAGTCACACGTAAGTGATCACTCGCACTCATGAGATCTCTGGCAGTTGCCTTGATGTGCTCATCGGCCAGTTTATTATTGTACTACGTTTGCTGGTAAGTGCGATCGGTTGAAGGCGAAGGTCAAAGTGTGGATCTCAAGTCGACCTAGCATTAGTTTTGAGAGGCGACAGTTTCCATAGAAATTTTAGAAACTTCTCTTTCAGCTCGGGCTAAGGATTCGATTGTCAGAACTTTTATTAAATCATCTAATAAATCATTTTTATTAATCTATTAATTAATTTAATTAACTATTTTAATTAATAAATTTAATTACATTCACAGTTAGCTTAATTAATTAATTAATTAATTTTCATTGTAAGTCATCGAACATAAGCATATAGATTGCAAATAACATGTAAATCCTGAATGAAATTCCCAATTTGAGGGAGAACTCCATGTTGGCTTGCCGTTGTCAATTCCGGCAATGAAATCTGCGTCCTTATTTGCACCCTTCAAAGGCATTTTGGCGAGGGATTTGAGAAATTGAATGGCAATTCTTGCACTCCAGATTCTAGGTTTATTTCAACAATAGTTTCACTGATTTACTGGATCAAACTTCATCCTCAGCAAATGATAGTGAGAAAGAGCTTTTTGTCAAGAAACTTTTGCTTATATAGTCAAAACTAAGTTGACTATAAAACCCTTGAAGGAGGCTTGCCGGAAATGGCTGTCAAATATCAAGCAAAATAATCTAAAACGAAATGAAAATAAAGGAAATTAAAAAGCCATCATTCATTTAGTGAGTGATTGTTCAACCATGAATACTTCCGGGTGGCCCATCGGTATAGAATGGCTTCTGAATTCCATAGAAATGACTTCATGCTCCTCCTCAGCAGTTCCATGTCAAAGCAAGCACAAGAGATTCTGTTCTCGACCCAGATATGAAGGCGTTCCTTCATAAATGACCATTTCATACCTTCGTGACCATCAGCCCGTAATGGCTCTCCATTCCGACAGCCTTAAATGTGATTATATTAAATGTGATTGGTTAATCTAGCCAAATAATTCAGTAAAAACAATTAAATATTAAAAATAATCCAAATTCCTAGAATAAAATTAATTTCTATTTCTGTTCCCAATTTTCCTAGAAATGAAACCAAAAAATTATTTTTAATAAGCTTTTTATATGAGAAATTTGGGAAAATACGAAAAGAAAACATTCAGTCATGCGATGCCACCAATTTTGGTTTTAAGGAAATTATTTGAAAATATTATTTTATTTATTCATTTATTTATTTATTTAATTATTATTATTATTATTATTATTATTATTATTATTAGTATTATTAGTATTATTAGTATTATAATTATTATTATTATTATTATTATTGTTATTATTATTATTATTATTATTAGTATTATAATAATAATTATTATTATTATTAGTATTATAATTATTATTATTATTATTATTATTATTATTATTATTATTATTATTATTATTATTATTATTATTATTATTATTATTATTATTATTATTATTATTATTATTATTATAATAAAATATAATTTAAATAAATAACATTGCAAGCCAATTTCTACAAAAAGGACATGTAAAGTTCCACAATGAGACAATGAAGCAGACCCAATTCGTCGAATCAATGATACACTGATGTCGCAAGACGAAGGAGACTTGAGTCCGTCTTGCGATGACCATCAACAGTTAGAGTTATTAAACAAGCAGTATAAAAAGAAGTAGTCTTTTCTACTGTATTCAAAATGAATCTCTGAAAACATGCATGTGAAATTGTTGATTGGGAAACAAACTGCTGATCAAGTCCCATTTGTTGGCTAAATCAACATATGCGAAATGGTGGGATATCTTCCACACAGAAGATGCATATATCCTCGAAATAGATGGCATGGACAGAAAGTCGATAAAATCATACAAATCACCCTTAATCATTCAAAGAAGCCCTCTTTTCTCAAAATTATAACTGACAAGCACAAATGAGATACTATGCCCAAACAAATAAGTCAAAATAAAACCAAAACTAATTACTCCAAACCAAAAACAGCAGACAAGCAAAAACCAAACCTGCATAGCGTTAAACACCTTCTTACAAAGGATGAAAAGTCACAATCCAATCCAAGGCCAAAGAAGGATTCGGAAGAGCTCAAAAGACTTTCAAAAGGCAAATACTAGAAGAGCAAAAAGAATTTCATTCCAGATACCTCAATATCTTATGTGAAATAACTGGTCGCACAAGTTCTGACACTAATTCTAAATAAAGAAACTCGAGGAAAAACGCAAACTACAAAATTATAGACTCAGACTACGAACCGGAATCAGAAGATCAAACGTAGTCAAATTCAAATGGTAAATACTCAGTTTCGATGAAACGCAAAAGAAAACGTCAAACGAGAAGGATGATCAAAAATGATATTCGTTAAACATTTCCTGAATTGTACCGAAAAATCCACAGCTGGAAATATCAAATGAATCAAGCGAAGGGGAAACCGCAAATTTATCAATCGAAGCTGAACTTCAAGTCCCAATACAACTCACCAAAAAGTAATTCGAAGCAGAATTCATGTCAGATATTGATAAAGATCCCATTTAAAGCAAGTTGTGAAACAATCAAAGAAAGATCTTTGCTCACGAATCAAACCAGTAAAAAAGCCAGTGAGATTATCACAACGACTACCAGATCAAACGACTGTCAAAGAAAAACAGCAAAAGGAATCATTAGAAAAATAAGAGAAACAAATATTCAAAAACAAATAAAATCAAAACAAAGATATTCCCAGTTACCTGTTTGTAACAAAACATTTTCCCCAGATAAGGTAAACAACATGTTAGTTATGTCTCCGTGCGTTGATTTCCAGTCTTAAGAATTAGCCCAAAAGACTTTCCGAAGACTGATTTCTGCCATGCTGTATTTATGTTAAAAATTACTAATAATATTTTGTCTTTTCTTATGCAGATACTTGATAGGGATCTTTTTGAGTTCTTTTTGTTGTGTTTCCATCTCAGACGTCCAGTACACAAGTGAAAGATGTAAAGCCTATCCTCTAATCTCTTACTTTACTCTGTAAAGTACACATATATGATTGTTGAAAATAAAAATTCTATAAAAGTTTGTGTCAGTAAGTTTAAGTAAAGGACAAAGAACAAAGTAAGTACGCATTTGAAGTTGAGATAATCTTTAAATAGTCATGGCGGATGGCAACCATATTTATGAATTTATAAATTTGAGAACAATTCTCAAAAACAAAAATTATATCTTTATATTTTGATATACTTATTTGTTATTTCAAATGTTAAACAAATAATTTCAAAGTTAAAACTAATATTTATTTTATTAATTACAAATTTGACATAATTTGTGAAATATTTAGTTTAGTAATTTTACTGAATTAAAATCAATTAAACTAATAAACATTTAATTATGGAAAATTATATAATGGAATTCATTTGTTTTACTATATAAATTTAATAACATAATATTTTCGTCAATACACAAAATTCTTTTGTATTTCTGAATTGTTTTTAATAAACATCATTCCGAGAAGTTCAAATTAAGCAACAGTCAAGCCAGTTTAAATTAAATGTCTTATAATCCTACAAGTACTACAGAGCATGTTGCTACTACTACTACATCGGCATCTATATCATTGAATAAGCTGTTTATTATATCGCTCCCAGGGATTTTAAAAATAATTGAATTAGTCGTTGACATAATTATCTGGATTTGTGTGGGTTCCACTCCGTTTTTTGGATACGGTGGCAATGGTGGATACATTAATTTTGCGGCAACGATAACTTTCATATTTACAATAGTATTTTTCATTTTATACTTGTCCAACATCATTTATCGTTTACCTGGACCGTGGATTTTAATTGTAAGTTAATATTTTTCAAAATATTTTTCAAATTATTGCTTTCTCTAGGAATGTGTATCAATATTGCTGTCTGTTTTCTTTCTGACCATTGCCATATTAGTTGGTGCTTTTTCTCATAAATTCGGAGGAGGTGCGATAGCGGCAACGGTAAGCTTTATGAAACTTAATATTTATAGATTAATTTCATTTGCCATTTTGGAAATTTTTAAAAAAATATCAAAAAAAACTGATTAAATTTTTTTTGAATTTGTTATTAATTTCAATCTAGTTTTCAAATGATTTTTCTAATTAGATTTTCATAGAAAATTTTACATTTTAAAATATCTGGAATTTGATTGGTTGAAAATTGTCGATTTTGATTGGATGCACGAAAACATACAATTTTGCTCAGCATGCCTGTGACCGAAATTGTTACATAATCGTATTGAATATTTTCAACAGCGTTTATACATTTTCACATTAATTATAGATTTTATAAATACTTTGATGTAAATTCTGAAATATCGATTATTTTCTAGCGGAAATGATTTTCGAATCTGGCTTCAATTAGTGATTTGTGAGTTTTTGGAGACTTTTATTATTAATACGAGGCGTTTATTGAGTTCTCCTGAGGTTATTTATAAGGGGTTTGCCACCCCCTCCCTGTTCCGTATTACGTGCTCCCAGTACCATAAAATCATTTCTAGCCCTTTTACCAAATAGTTTATGAATCCAACTTATTGTCATGCTCTCTCATTTATCCGGGTGTGATTCCGCATGTTCTGATGCCGACTCCTTTGTTACCTTTATTAATGGCATGGCAACGCTTTCGTTATCCCAAATGATGTTTTCCGCATCTCTCTTTAAATAGTGGGAAATAAAAGCTAGAAAATAGTGAAAAATGCTAAGGAAAAACGAAATGTCAATAATGGAAGCCAGGAAACTTCTCGGATCAGTAATCGATAAATTGAAGCCGTTTTGAACCGAAAAGCAGATCTGTTGACCTTTCGGTTGTTATTTCAGTTGTCTAATTCATTTCAAAAATAAATTGGCGGTAATATTGATCTCCTCCCAGCGTAAGCCACTCTCAGCACCATTTGATCACCACCGGTTTGTCCCCCCTCCCTTACAGGCCCAGGGTAACATTTAGTCATGGAACATTCGATCCCGCATTCAATGGCAGTTCTAGAATCGATATCTTTAAATCTTTGATATTCCGCTTGTTACCTCCGATTAATGCAGATTATATCGTTCCCGCCGAGCTGATATCCATTTCCTTTGTTGGGGTGAGCTGTTCACTCCGTGGATATTACACAACTCTCCCAACTAATCAGAATCCTTCAGTTATCTGATTGGTTGGTTACCACCATATTTGCAATGAGTGGCTGTGATTACGTCATCGGTTCTCACAGCGTGTTCCGTGACAATGTAAAATCGTTTGAAAATAAAAATCAATTCAATTCAACTTTGTATGAATAAAAATATGTTTCGGGTTAAAATTACTTCTTGGAAACTTAAAATATTATTGCAGTTAGCAAAATTCTGCCTAAACGATTATTTTTTGCTCTATAATAATGGAGTTTTTTTGCGAGCATTATTCTGTTTTTTAGTGGTCTTTTGGTTTCAAAAAGTTTAGCAACACGCACCGTCAGAGTTTAGTGTTCCCCGACTTCAAAAGGTTTGAGAACCAACGGATTACGTAACTAGCGTTATTTGGGCATATAATCTCATTCAGATTATTTCAATGAACTAATTAATCGATTTCATAAATTATATATCAGTCAATTTTATAAATTATAATTATTCGATTTAATAAATTATAAATAATTCGATTTTATAAATTATAAATTATTTGATTTTATAAATTATAATTATTCGATTTAATAAATTATAAATAATTCGATTTTATAAATTATAAATAATTCTATTTAATAAATTATAAATAATTCGATTTAATAAATTATAAATAATTCCATTTTATAAATTATAATTATTCGATTTAATAAATTATAAATAATTCTATTTTATAAATTATAAATTATTTGATTTTATAAATTATAATTATTCGATTTAATAAATTATAAATAATTCGATGCTATAAATTATAAATTATTAGATTTTATAAATTATAATTATTCGATTTAATAAATTATAAATAATTCTATTTTATAAATTATAAATTATTTGATTTTATAAATTATAATTATTCGATTTAATAAATTATAAATAATTCGATTTTATAAATTATAATTATTCGATGTTATAAATTATAAATAATTCGATTTTATAAATTATAAATAATTCGATTTAATAAATTATAAATAATTCGATTTAATAAATTATAAATAATTCGATTTAACAAATTATAAATTATTAGATTTTATAAATTATAATTATTCGATTTAATAAATTATAAATAATTCGATTTTATAAATTATAAATAATTCTATTTTATAAATTATAAATAATTCGATTTTATAAATTATAAATAATTCGATTTAATAAATTATAAATTATTTGATTTTATAAATTATAATTATTCGATTTAATAAATTATAAATAATTCTATTTTATAAATTATAATTATTCAATTTAATAAATTATAAATAATTCTATTTTATAAATTATAAATAATTTAGTTATAAATTATAATTATTCAATTTTATAAATTATTCATTTTTTTAAAATACAAGATGCTTGCAAAAGATTTTAATACTTAATTTCTACATCTGATCTGTACTTATTTTGCCATTAAATGATTTTAACTTGACCTATTTTCGCGGTTGCCCTTGGAACAATTTCTATAATTCTTAAATTTTTATAAAAAATTATCTTCCAGAAATAAAAAAAAGTTTTATAATTGTAAACAAAATTGTGCCAAGCGCAAATGACATTATTCACGATATCTCCCCCAATGGACATATTTGGTATTTTGTGAATTCATTGATGGACTTGTTTGGATTCTGGACACATTTTGCACTATTCTCATCAATATTTGCACCTTTTAATAGACTTTCATTTGATCGCATCAATTTTTATCGCTTTGACATTCTATTTCAAATTTATATTCTATTTTCAATGAATTCATAGATGTGGTAACCTAGTTAGAGTTGTCAGATTAATTACACTCGTATTGGTATCGGGGCCCCGCAATTTATTGCTTTCCAGAGTGTAATAAATTGTATAAGGGGGCAGCCGGGGGGGGGGTAATGGTGCATAACTCAGTCCGTCTCTGATACAAGCGGCTATTGTAAATCCACAATAGAAAGTCAATAGAAGCCATCAAATAATTTCCATCGTTCTGTATGACATTTCTCCATTTTGACAAGGAATTATTTGTCTGTGAAATATCGATCTGGAGATGCTGGAATAAGCTGGATAAGGTAAAGGGGTCCTAGCACCACAGGAAGGCTTGCATGTTTATAATGCACTTTGAGTTGTTGCAACAACTGACAGTTCAATTACCCGTTCATAGCCTGCGTCGGTTCGAGGAGTTTGTAATACAACTTTTCTTCTTTGTGAATTCTAGTTTCGGAATCGCTATGATATCGCATGTTCCTCTAGTCTGGTGGTAAACATCTCGATCACGGCCAATTTGCCCGTTCCTCCTCCTTTCATAAACTGGGCAAATCAAATTGCTGATATTCATTTATTATCACCCATTGACATGGGAACCTTCAAATAACGCGCCGCAATTGACAAATATAAACAAATCAACATTATTTGAGACAATGAAATAACAATTAATAAAAGATTTGATAAGCAGCAAGTTTCAAGTTTATCCAAAGCAAAAGTGCGAATTCCCGGCAATCCCTCCGTGAAAAGCCTCCAGGATCTAATGTTTGTCCCTTATTTTGTCCCTTGTATTATATGTTCACTGTTATCGCAGCATTTCATTTCATTAATTCTTCACTTGCTTTCTCTTTTGGATTGACTGTCGGCTGTTTCTACGTGATAAGGACTACCTCGTTCATTATGATCTTTTCCCAGATTTCTTTCTTCCTTTCTCGTGATTGGCAATGTTGAAGATGGTTGATAACCGATGAATTCTCCCATCCCGTCCCCTCTCCTCTCCTCCTTTCCCGTCCCCCATTTATGCTGCTGTGGATCATGTACTCCATTGCCCTCCCATCCCATCCCCTCTCCCCTCCTTTCCCATCCCCAATTTATGCTGCTGTGGATCATGTACTCCATTGCCCTCCCCTTCTTTCCCTGTCACCCAGCTCTTCGTATCGTAACTAATATGGCCATCATCCAATCATAATTTAACCGGCGATCTCACAAGTTATCCGTCACACAATTGCATGTCCAATTGTGAATTTGTCAGCCATCTGTTGTGCCTTTTCTCCTTTTATCATTATTATCATGAGCACGTGAAACAGCTGATATTCGAGTTTCCGTGCCAAGCGTGACGCGTGTAAACAAATGTCCATGTGCTGCGATATAGATTGTATCGATAACGTTTTGTCCGTCTCTCACGCCAATTACATATGGATGTCGATCCGACAGGTCCATGATGTGCATTTCACCCGTTATTGGTGCAACAGTGCACGTGTGTGTGCGTGTGCGTGTGTGACAGAGAGTGAGGGAGATATTCACTGTCACTAGGCACCCAAGGAATCTCTAGGTCTATATTATCTGTTATTGATTGTCTGTCATTGCGCCTGCTTGCGTTATTATCGATTTACCGCGTGCAATATTCTAGGTATTCTGCGCACTGAATGATGTTGTCTATGGCGTGGAAATGTTTCTCAGGTTCAGGATCACCCGATCCGGTGGCTGGACCTTCACTGCGACCGCCATTGACGGCGACATCGCTACCAAGCACGCCACTACTGTCACTAGCGAGGTCACTACGACCCAAGAGAAAGCTCCTGGACAAAACGCTTACGGAGATTCCTATGCAGTTCCATAATCAATCGATATTGCCCCCCCCTCTGCAATCTATCTGATCAATTGCATATTTATAGATGTTTAGAAATTATTGCAAAATTTTATTATCGATGTTGTCAGCCATTTTTATTCGGGCGATTAGATCTAATTAATTTTTGATTAATATTCAATATTGAATTAATATTATTATTATTGATGTATTTGAATATAAATCTATATCTTTGTTATTTTTATTGATTATTATTATCCACTATTGATTTATAATTTGATGCTGAATGCCATTGGCAGTGCTGATCTGTGTGTGTGTGTGTGTCACTGATCGGATCAATTTATATTTGAGTGTGCATTTCACACCGCAATTTATATTTTATGGATAATTTATTGATTACTCATTGATCGAATGTCCTTGATAAATGTCCTTGAGATAGTGCTATTGGCACATTTGTTGCTATGCGATATCTGATTTTGTTATTGAATATTATTAATAAATATTGATTTGTTTTGAGTCTCTCATTTCCCGGCTGGCGCAATTTTATCTCTGACCCATCTGTGTGTGTGCGCGTGTGAGAGCGAGATGGTCCAGATCGATTGTCACGTGTGCGATGCACATCACCAGAATCAATTATTGATTATTTGAACCACTCGTGTGCAGATCAATTGATTCTATAAAACAAAAACAGAATATTGATTAAATATTCTGCAAGCACCGAAAAGTTGAATTGCACAAGAAAATAAAATGTAAATAAACAAAAACAGATCAATAAATTTACATTTTACTTTAAATTTAAATAAATAATTTATTTTAGATGGAAAGACTGTCTAGGGGTAAAGGGGGAGGGTGCTGACACATCACGCCTGGAATGTCATTTACCTTTCCTAGTAAGCATTTACTAGTTCAATGACATTGCACAGTAAGGGTGGCATATAACACATTGGAGCAATGTGTTATATGCTACCCTTACTATCAGGTCTGTGAAACGTTGGAGGAATGGCTGAATTATTTCTTTAGCAATATCCACTGGGGGAAATAATGTTATGGAACATGATGACTACATTCAGTGTCAGTGGGGGGGGGGCTCTGAAATTTCTGCATTAATTATCCTGTGACATAGAAATAGTTTAATGCCAAATATAAATATCCTAGCAGTGGTTACCCATATCAATGGACACATTAATCACGCAATCACAAGGTGGTTTTCCTAAATCAACCATATGAGACTGGTGGGGTTTTAATTTTTAATGCCATGAAAATAAAATAGGTTGAGTTGTTAAGCAATGCTAATTGACCTAGATGTTCGCCATAACCATTTGATAACCGTTGCTAGGTAATGTTGCTAATGCACTAAATGGGTGGCTGCATGCAAAAAGTCTGCTAACGTCTTGGAACTGCTTATGCCCTGGCACGCCTCTAGGTTCACGGACTGCCGATATAAAATATTTGTCTTATTTCTATTTTATCTGTTCCCTTCTCATTATTGGTTATTTTTACCCATTCAAATCCTTACTGCTGCTAGCATTTAAGACAGTTCGCTTTCTATTAAAAATATGCCGCCTACCTGAACCAGGACAAATCATGACTTATCTGACGGTGAATCGAGATTATTTACTTATTAATTTACTAAATGTTTTTGATTACTTTATTCTGAACCATATATTGAATTCTGCCCCAGGGAAATCGCAACTTATTGACCTATTTATTTGGTAAACAACATCAGACCGGCCCCAGCCTCTAGATTTACTATGAATTCATTGAGGTAATTACTCCACACTTTTACTTGACCATTTCCTTGCCCGTTGCCCGTTGCCCCTTGCCCGTTGCCCCTTTCCCCTTGCCCCTTGCCCATTTCGTTACCCAGTTAGAATGATCCTACTTCCCAAAGCGATCTCCATACTGATAGAACCGAAATCTAATAATAATAAAATCAAAGAAGCTTATGAAGAAAATGTAATTGAAAAAATGAATGAGAACCTCGATATAAATCTGGTAAAAGAATGTTATAAATTGAATAACAATGAAGATGAAGATTAGAAAAAAGAATTTCCGAGTGTATCAGAAACGTACTTGATAAATAAAAACAAATTGATAAAATACAAAAAAAACGATAATGGAGATGAATCAAATGAAGAAAAAACAAAAAAAAGAATTTAAAAAGTAAAAATGAAGAATAAAATTAAAAAAAGAAAAAGTTAACGAACAAGAGCATTAAATATGAAAATATTAGAAAATAATAACAAAGGAAAATATTACAATTTCAAAACATAAACTAATAGAAGAAAATAGAATAAATAAAGAAAAATTCCCAGAACAAATTAAAACAAAAATATCAGAATTTAAACAATATATTCCTGAAAACCTGGCCGAGAAGCCGCCTAAGGTAAATAGGAAAATTGAATAAATTATCAGAAACACTAAATAATAAAAAGAAATAATAATGTTGAAGATAAAATAATTGAAAATGAAAAGATTAATACTTGAAAAAAAGAGAAGGAATAGAAAAGATATTTCATATCCACTGATGCTCTAATTGAGCCGTGTTTTGTTGATAATTCCGGTATTGTTTGCGCATCACTTTGTTGTTTGATTTTCTCTTTTTTTCTCTCTTACTTTGTTATTTGTGTTCTTGTAAATATATTACTAACTAAAAATGATATCTAAATTGCAGAACAGAATGATTCCTGCAATCCTTTCTGTTTCCTCAATTCCCAGATCCATCCTCAATACCTGATGTATCCCCAGTATCCTGGATACTCCAAATATATCTGCAATACCCAAAGTATCACGAATATTGTGAATGTATCCGTAATACAATAAACATCCCAAATCACCTGAAGTATCCCAATTGTGTCAACAATATTCCCATTGAATCTTTGTTCTGCAAGTCAATGGCCTTCCGAGGCCCAGATCAGTTTTGGTTACGTACAAGCCTCAGGTCGCTCTGTTGAAGGGGCATATTGTCTCTCCGGGACAGTTTATTTGAAAAACAATTTGATTAATGGATTTCCTTAAGTAAGGATTCTCCTGTTTATTGATTAATGTAAACTTTATTCGATTTACCAGTCCTTCACTTTGTGCCTTTCACTTTTGTCAAATTTGCGGTTGATGGCATGTGCAATTCTTGTCCAAGCAGGTAAAGGGTTGACCGTTTATGCACAATGACGGCCATGAATCTGAAATCTCACAAATCATACTCAATCAGCCCATAGTCAAGTCTAAAAAGATTCTCTTCAACTCCATCTCTGGTCACTTCAAAACAGTATCAAAAGAAACTAATTCCAATTCAATCGCTCATCCTATCCGGTCCTTAGAGCAAATCCTTTCACTGAACGTACTGATCTAATTTTCCGACTTCCCTTGCCACGGATATTGGTATGGCTTGAAACCAAATTTTTTAAATGCTTCCTCAAACTTTTTAGCGAGTTAAATGGCGTTTTGAGTACCTCAAAAATCGAAGGGTTCCAATTTATTTAATTGCTTCTTTAAGTACGGATTTTTCTACTCATTGTTTGGGGTTTTTCACATCCAACTTACCTATCATGTCAAATACAAACCCGATCGTTAGACAATAGGATCCCTTGAACATGTTTTCAAATCAGTTGATCATTCTCACTCTTTTATTTCACCACCTTGATAAAGTGCCAATCGACCATTTTTTCAATTGGATTTGGTCGAGTTAATCTTCATATTTTACCCAGGATTTTCCTCCAAGCCATGCAAGTATTCGAGTAGGTGACTCTTGAATTCATGCAATTCGAACCTTGCAAGTTTGGCAATCATCCTACCGTCTCTCTGTCTGATTGGAATAGGTCTCTTGATGACATCATGAGGTCCTAGGAATGATTATTTTGATTTGACTCCGCCAAAGGTTCGCAAACACAATCCACGATTTAGGTCTTGTATTTTTAGATGTTATTATACAGTTTGGAATTCGTGCGTACTTTTTGCCTTAAGCCCAATCGAGTTTTTCATCGGTCATAATCTTTTATTGATGATAATAGGTTGGGTGGTACTGTTATTCAAAATAATTTCAGTTGAAGATCCTTCAGCTTTACCTGTCTCGGGTGACATGTATCATAACGTTATTAATAAACTTGGACATGTAGGTCCTCGTGTGGATTTTCTTCAATCTTTTAATGTTATTCAGTGGGTTTTCATTAAATTTTGAGCTTTATTAACCCATCCGTTATATATCTGATTTCTATAGTTTAAACCTTTGCTATGACTTCACGCTGAGCCCTCCCTAAGCTACTATTTCGATCAGACGAATCGGATACTGCTGATGATCTACAATGGAACAAAGACGTCCGATAGCTTAACTGTCTAATATTAATGCCCCCTACTCAATATATAATATTTTTAATTCCTTGCTTGTGTTGTGTTTTGGGTTGTGGTTTAGATAAGTGGTTCCCAACCTGAGGTACGCGTATCGGTACGGATACACGAATGCTTAACAACCGGTACGCGATAAATAGCAGGGAAAACAATATTTTGCGTATAAAATGGTTTGTAATTACAATGATAACCAAGGCCGTTATGGTGCAACGCGTACGCAATAAATATAGTTTATAGCCAAAATAGTGTAAATATTTCGTGATCTTGAACTTTATTGGTTTTTTGTTTACCACAAGTCGCTGCCACATTTCTTTTAAGGCTACATCCTTTTTTATAGGACTCGTTTTTTCAAAACTATTTGCTCACAGTACGCCATTGCATAGTCTACTAAATACCGGTACAACATCTTTAAAAGGTTGGAAATCACTGGTCTAGATGATTCTAAATCTTTTATAGAAATGAAGAATAAAATTCATGAAAACTTGTCATAAAATACAGATTAGTCTACACAAAACATTCAAGTTAAATAAAATTCGGCCTGGAATAAATTTCCTAGTGAAATGCGCAGTATTTATACCTAAATTTCGTGTGTATTTTCGATGTGTGCGCATTGGTGAATTTAAACGCATTCAAAATTCCATTTCATCTTTTTTTATTTTTATTGGCGATTTAAACAAATATATATATATATATTTATTTATCAAATTTTTTATTTATTCCCCCCGTCCATTTTTGCGACGCCATGATAGATTTTGAGTCATTATATTTAATTTAAATTTATATTTTCAATTTAATTGGTAATTTTTAATAGTTTTTATTAAATAACTTTCATAAAATTTTAATTTAATTTAATTTCTGTATCTCGCTACGTCATTGTTGGATTTGCGCGATTGACTAAATTTCTAAATTATATTTCTATTTTCCAACTGGAATTCAAAGAAATCCCGAAAACATGCTTAGAAACGGGAAAGCAACATGTCCACCTTCCAAATGTTCCCCTTCAACATGTCCCTTCCATTGAAAAAGGTCGGTATATTGCACCAATTGAATATTTTAATATTCCCGTTTATCTTTATATTTCCTTTTTGAAGTACATTTCTCCTCCGTTGAATAGCATGCAGCCTTGTGCTTTCTCAATGTCCCCGAACCTGCCCCCCTCCCTCCACCAAATAAATAATTGCATATATAGCAGTTCACAAATGAAAGTATGAAGTCCGTGACGACAAATGCTATGGAGATAAATACAATTATTTTACAAAAGTAGAAATTCAACAAAAAAATTGCAAAATGTCAGGCGAAAATCCATAAAATATACATAAATATTTATTAAAAGCAATACTGATGTTTGATGAATGAAGCTGAAGAATTGGATCTATTTGCAGGAGCATTCACAAATGTTCTCAATGTTGACGGCCTTGATTCTCCATTCGCACATGTATCCGTTCCTCCAGACGCTCGTTTTCTTTATCAAGCGCTTCAAGTGTTGTTTTCTTCTTTTTTCCGTCCAGAGCCGATGAACCGGTTTCCTGTTATGCAATTTCCTATTTTCCTGATAGAGAGGCCTCCTTGGGTTTTGATTGTTATGCTGGATTGGCTGGCTTGATTCATAGCACGACCAACGCAAATAGTAGATCATGTGTTTCCCTCCGAGATGGCATTTCATACCTGGAGGCCAGGAGCAAGATTTTACGCTTGTATTGATGCATGAAGCCCTTTTGAAAAATCTAGGCCAAAACAAATTTCCGAGGTCCTCCCAAATGTATTTCACTTGGCAAGATGATTTATCCACCAGCCAGTCTTTTAATAATGTTTCCATTTCTTCGGAAATTTTCCCATTTCTTAAATTGGTCAAATTTACTTTGTCAATGAATTGTTCTAGCCTTGGATCGTAGGACAATTTGTTATACTTTTCCATTACCGGCCTACTGATAGATGTCCAGAACGGATCAAACTTGTCCCCCAGGATCTTTATTAATTTCCTTTCATTTAAACTATGATACTTTGGCAATAGATCTTTGGTCAAAATGGGATCGATTGTCTCCCCAAGTACCTGAACTCTAATAGGAATCCTTCCAGGAGAGTTGACGCCTGAGTTTCCATTGCTATCATTAGTCTCTACAAAGCAGCCTCCCCTAATTCCCGTCAATGTTGCCAGCAAGATCATAGAAATAGTCACAGCCTGCATACGAATCATTGTAAAAATGTTTATTGGAAATACAAAAGTAATTTCTGACTAGATTTAAAAGAGAATTCCAGCGCGTCGGTAATAAAGCAAAAGCCAGCCAATCAAAATATTCTTACGTAACTCCCTATGATATTTAGTCCGCGTTACACGCATGCCGAATCTCCATTGTTCCGTTAGCTTGATGTCGACTAGAGATAGAATAGAAGTTCTGTTTTGTAATCTTTTGTTTGAAATTATCGTCTTTCTGTTTCCATTGAATAATTCTTCTGCTTGCCAGGGAACTTTCTTTGATTTCAAAACTTCGACTTAACTCAATCTGATGCAAATAATTGAATTTGTTTCGTAATATCTCAGATACAATCTTAATGATTTGTAGGAGCTTCGGATCTACCTGACTTGTATGATACAATTGGTTTCCATACGGAGATTATTTGTATTACGTCATTTGGTGAGGATATGGTCATGAGGTCATGAGGCCATGAGGCCATCATGGTGTCGTAATAACCATTATTGTCTCCAATATCTACTGGAGCCTCGCTAAATTTATGGAAACTGTGCCTGGATTTTGTTGAGAAGACGGACTTCAATATACATAATAAATAAACGTAATAAAGGTGATAAAGGGAGGGGGGGTAGTTTAATAAATTTAATTTAATTGTTTCATTATTTTGGAATTTCAAATATACAACTTTAATACAAACCTCACAACTGCCGGTCATTCATTATAGTGTTGACCCCCCCCCTTCTGGGTAGCTGGATTAGGGCTACCCCAAACTTTGTGACCTTGATGTGATAAATATAAACCAATCGAGAGTTAGACAAATCTTATAAGTCAATTTTCTGAATCTCCTAACATTTCAGACAGAATCTTTGACCCTAGCAAAACTTGCAAAATTCTTTCTTTGTTGACCACGATCTTTATTAAAGCCGGTATAACGTAAAAAGGCTCATTAGTAAAGAAAAGCTTCTCGGTTCAAAACTGGGAGGGGGTCAAAATGGTTAATAAAAAATGTCCATATGTTGAGGAACTGCTGTCCGTTTATGCTAGCAACATCCTTGTGAGCTTGGGTACCAAATACGGCTGGGATGTGCCAATGGACGTGGGAAAGAGGTAAATATACAAAATATGAATAAAAAAGTCAATGAAAAATATGAAAATTCGAAAAATCAATAATTTTGGGGAGGGGCTATGAAAAATTGAATATAATATTCTAATTTTAGGTCAATGGAAGTCCCCGAGGCAATGAAATTCAAAAATTACAAATGAAATAATTAATTATAAATTTGATGATGACATTAATCCCTTCATCAGAAAGCATGATCACCGAGTTCGACAGGTAGGGCTGTTACCTTTTCAATAAGAAATCCGGGGGAGGGGGAATCGCTGCGGTAGCTCCAAGGAGGTTCAGAAATAATGGGGTAACAACTTATGAAAAAAGAGGATAATTTGATGACCTTGCTAATGTGGCCGAAGGCCATGGACAAGACAATTGGTTACAACGAAATGATTTGAGTTGAAATTGTTTACTGTGGAATTGAATATTTATTGTTTCATTATTGACAAATAACCTTATAAAACGTGTCTGTGTGTAAAGAAAAATAAATAATTATGAACGATTTGACAATAAATATCGTTAGAAATTAATTATTTTCAAAAGAAATTTAAAAAAAATATTTTTTACCTATAATGTCATTTGAAAATGAAAAGCAGTCAGTGGTGAAAATTAAAAGAAATTCTTATATTTAGTTGTTTAAAAGAGCTTTTTGGAAGATAATTTTGAGAGAAATGTCGAAGTTTTAGATTTGAAATTTTTTAAAGAAATTTAAGACGGGAGACACAAAATGAGACTTATCATATGAACACCTAATTTGCATATATGAGAAAGACGTAAATTATGGTTATATACAAACTATTTTTAGAGTCAATAAATTGGTTCACTCTGTTCAATTGGACACCATTTTCTATAATTAGAAAAACTATAATATAGGTAACACACCAAGTTGCATGTGTGTTGAATTTTGGTATTTCATTTTAAAAATCTAGAAATAATAAATGAGGATTATACAATAGAAAATAATAATAATAATAATAATAATAATAATAATAATAATAATAATAATAATAATAATAATAATAATAATAATAATAATAATTATTATTATTATTATTATTATTATTATTATTATTATTATTATTTATTATTATTATTATTATTAAAATTATTATTATTTATTATAATTATTATTATTATTATTACTATTTTTATTATTATAAAAATATTTATTTATTATTATTATTATTATTTATTTTTATTATTATTAAAATTATTATTTTTATTATTATTAATATTATTATAATTATTATTTATTATTATATTATTTATTTTTTTATTATATTTATTTTATTATTATTATTTTTATTATTATTATTATTATTATTATTATTATATTATCTTATTATTATTATAAATTATTATTATTTATTATTATAATTATTACTATTATTATTATTTTTATTATCTATAATTATTATTTTATTATTATTATTATTATTATTTATTTATTATTATTTTATTATATTATATTATTTTATTAATTATTATATATTATTATTTATTTTTATTATTATTATTATTATTATTATTCATTATTATTCATTATTTATTATTATCTATTATTATTATTGTATAATTATATTATTATTATTACTTATTATTATTATTTATTATAATTATTATTATTTATTATTATTATTATATTAAAATTATTATTATTTATTATAATAATAATTATTTATTATTATTAATATATTATAATAATTATATTATATATTATTATATTATTATTATTATTATTATTATAATAATATATTATTATTATTATTATATATTATTATTATATTATTATTTATTATTATTATTATTTATTTTTATTATTATTATTATTATTATTATTATAATTATTATTATTATTATTATTATTATTATTATTATTATTATTATTATTATTATTATTATTATTATTATCATTATTATTATTATTATTAAATTATTATTATAATTATTATTTATTATTATTATTTTATTTTTATTATTATTATTATTATTATTATTATTATAATTATTATTATTATTATTTTTATTATTATTATTATTATTATTATTATTATTATTATTATTATTATTATTATTATTATTATTATTATTAGAATTATTATTATAATTATTATTTATTTATTATTATAATTATTATTTATTATTAATAATATAATTATTATTATTATTATTATTATTATTATTATTATTATATTATTATTATTATTATTATTTTTTATTATTATTATTATTATTATTATTATTATTATTATTATTATTATTATTATTATTATTATTATTTATTATTATTATTATTATTTTATATTATTATTATTATTATTATTATTATTATTATTATTATTATTATTATTATTATTATTATTATTATAATTATTATTATTATTATTATTATTATTATTATTATTATTATTATTATTATTATTAAAATTATTATTATTATTATTATTTTATTATTATTTATTATTATTATTATTTTTTTTTATTATTATTATTATTATTATTTTTATTATTATTATTATTATTATTATTATTATTATTATTATTATTATTATTATTATTATTATTATTATTAGAATTATTATTATAATTATTATTTATTATTATAATTATTATTTATTATTAATAATATAATTATTATTTATTATTATATTATTATTATTATTATTATTATTATTATTATTATTATTATTATTATTATTATTTTATTTTTTATTATTATTATTATTATTATTATTATTATTATTATTATTATTATTATTATTATTATTATTTATTATTATTATTATTATTATTATTATTATTATTATTATTATTATTATTATTATTATTATTATTATTATTATTATTATTATTATTATTATTATTATTATTATTATTATTATTATTATTATTATTATTATTTTTTTTTTATTATTATTATTATTATTATTATTATTATTATTATTATTATTATTGTTATTATTATTATTATTATTATCTGATCTTTGTGCAATAAGTATGCCATTATACAACCAAATTCCAAAAAATTTGGTTGTTGTCTGCGAATATTTAAGCGGACAAAATTATATTTAATTTATAATAAAATGGATTTTCAAAACCTTTTCGTATTGCTGGACTCAAACAAAAACGGGTCTATCACAAGGAAAGAATTGCAGGAGGCCTTGAAGCAAAGTGGGGAAGAGCATCTGTTGAATGAAATATTGGTCTCCTTGGACGTAAACAACGACAACGTTATCAGCTATGCCGAATATTGCCATGCCCTTCAACTGGTTCCCGACGCAGACATTGTAAAGGGTTTCAGACCTTGAGCTTCATGGTGCCCAGATCCAATCCGACATTTTACATTTTCATATGAATAAAGTTTTCCATGAAATTGTTTGACTATTCA
>CM039682.1:315000-337500 GCA_022537955.1 Schmidtea mediterranea
TTGATTTCTGATCTATTACCTGTCAGATTCAGCATTTCTTTTTCATTGAAATAGCATTTTTATTATTATTCTCTTCATTTATCATTTCAGATGATTCCTATTTTGGCTGTGATCAGTTCCTACCTGCTGCTCTCTTTCTCGGCTTCTTGCTTATCTCAATACATTGCCGCGTTTTCCGAGAGCGAAATCGACAGTAGAATCCAAGACATCAACACCAAAGGTCTCAAAGTAAAAGTTCTCAGTGAAAAGATCGATCCAATTCTTTTCAATGATTTAATGCCGGAATTGCACAGTTTGCACGAAGGACGGCTAATGAAAATATTGGGAGACCGATTTGATTCATTCTGGACATCAGTGAATACTCCTCATAATCTTGGATATGAAACGGAGGTTTCCTATGATCCTAAACTGGAGATATTTCTCGATTCCTTGAACATCACCGAGATCCGTGGTCAGCCAATTTCATTCGAAATGAAGAGACTCATTCAGAATTGGCTCGTTAATAAAGCCACCTGCAAAATCAGTTACTATTGGGAGGATTTAGGAAACCTATTTTGGCCGAGGTTCATTAAGAAAACGATCTGCGTCAATACCAACTCAGAATCGTGCTCATGGCCGCCGGGAATGAAATGTGGACTGTCTGGACCGATGAAAATTCACCACTTGCGCTGGACCTGCTTTGAATCAGAAGAGCCACTTTATCACCAACGGAAGAAGCGTGCGAATAATTTGCACAAAGCAAACAATAAAAAACAAAAAAAGCGTCAAGTTCTTTCCTTTTGGAGTCCAGATAAGAGAAAGAAGCAATTGAAACGGTTAATCAGACAAACGAGCCTCTGGAAGAAAGGATTCCAATGCGAGTGGCGAATCAGCGATCTTTCCGTATCAAGCACATGCGAGTGCGCGTGCAGGCAGTTTTGAATCTTTACCACTTTCGCCATAAAATAATAATAATAATAATTATAATAATAATATTATTATTTAGAATTTCATTGACATTTTAAATAAATTTTATTTGTATAAGTTTTTATTATTGTTAATAATTGTTTATGATTATTATTAGTTATTATTATTATTTTTTTATTTTTATTATTATTATTATTTTTTTTTTTATTAAAATTTTTTAATATTTGCCTTTTCGATATTTTCTAATGTTTTTTAAATAAGATAATTGTTTTAATTTAACGTTTTGAGTGAGCCAATAAATGGCTGATTATGATAACTGAGTATTGTGTCACTATTAGTCTCAGATTAAGTAGAAAGGGGGGGGTATAAGAAAGATGCTGGTAATCACATCGACAAGGAAATTATTTTTGACAGTACACAAGGTCGTTTGTAAATTCCTGGCACTTATTCAGGGCTCCCAAGTTTTTTGAAAATTTTTCATAAAAATAATAATAATAATAATAATAATAAAAATAATAATAATAATAATAATAATAATAATAATAATAATAATAATAAAAATAATAATAATAATAATAATAATAATAATAATAATAATAATAATAATAATAATAATACTAATAATAATAATAATAATAATAATAATAATAATAATAATAATAATAATAATAATAATAATAATAATAATAATAATAATAATAATAATAATAATAATAATAATAATAATAATAATAATAATAATAATAATAATAATAATAATAATAATAATAATAATAATAATAATAATAATAATAATAATAATAATAATAATAATAATAATAATAATGAGAATAATAATAATAATGACTGAATATTTTTGACAAAACAAATGAACAAGTAAACATGATCTAGCAATGAGTACATGCCGGTCCAGAAGTGTAACATGTTCCCGATCCACATAGACGCTTGATGAATGTACCATACTGGCATTCCAAGTAATATCTGCTGTCCCCTGGATAAGGTGCAATTGCGAATTCCATACATATTACGGTGGCCTAAAATAATTTATCTGGCCGAATGAAATTTGTAATAATAAACCTTGGCCGTTGTAGTAGTAACGATGCCTCGGGAAGGCGTCGGTGGGGTCGGGATGATCCATGATTTTCGTTTGAACTTTCTATGAGGATCTTGGATTTTGCAAAACTGATTTTCGTCGAAACTACAGAGAACTAGATTTTTTTTGTAAACGATTTTCATAAAATTGCATTTATAATTCTTGGTGCAGTGCAATGCACACTCAATGGAGCTTCTGAACCGGAGGAATTGACACGGGACGTCGGAATCCAAATGAGAGGAGCCCACAATGAACTCTGCCTCCTGGTAATATTGACAATGGCATAGAATGAAGTATCTAACAAGGAGAAACAGGAGAATCATCGTGAAAATATGTCATAATCCGCAGGAATATGATGGGAATATATATTTACTTTACCCAATCACTCGATTCTAGTTAAATAATACGACATTTCACTGAGCCCTGCTACTCCATTATTTCAACTAAAATTTCGTTTATTTATAGATAATATTACACTGCAAGAGGCTCACTGTTTCATTGGAAGGCTTTCTCAAGTATTTGGGAAGTCACGAACTGACTCTTGGAAGGCGAATGGGGTGAGTCTCTGATATTGGGAAGGAAATACTTAAATATACATATATATACTCCCTGCGGATCGGTTGCCATGGCAGCAAGCACTATGTCTGAAGGCACCTTAACTCAAGCATTCTGTAGTTACAAAAAGTTTCATCTAAGATATCTCAAGGTAATAAAATATTAATCATCAATTAATCAAATATTAATTAATTATTAAATAAGTTTTTACTGTCAGTTTTGTTTTATTATAAGAATTAAAATAATTAATAATTTAAATTTAAATGATTTAAAAAAAGATTTAAATGACCAATTGTTCCTAATGTATTACAAAGCCGGAGGGGGGGGCGAGTTGAGTGACCCCATTGTAAAATACAACTGAAAAGGTTTATATATTTATTTTACATGTTTTCCGTAGTTTTTATAATTGAAAGTTTTAGACGTAAAATGCGACTCATCTGACGTAAACCAGCCGGATGACGCAAGACTGAGCTAGGGATAACTGGCAAAATGAATCACATTCGGATAACCATAAAATACATTTATAAGGAGAAGTACAACCCAAGAAAAACTTAAGCTACAAAAGAAGTGATTTCGGGTGTCAATTTAACCAATAATTACCCCCCCCCTCAATCTCAGTTTTAATGGTGCAGATCCTTTTATGTATATTTTCAAAGAATTAGAAAATTATTCTTTCCAACGCTTTTCATTTTCTTCTTAATTTTTTTTTAAATAATAAAAATAATAATAATAATAATAATAATAATAATAATAATAATAATAATAATAATAATAATAATAATAATAATAATAATAATAATAATAATAATAATAATAATAATAAAGGGTCATTGATAATGGGCATCCTTGTTTTACTCCCTTAGTTATAGGTACAAGGTCAGAAATTTCGCCTTCACAGTCAAAAAAAGTATTGATCCCGGTATACATGTCTTTTAGTAGGAATATTGTATTGGCGCAGAGTCCCATCTTGGATAGTGTGTACCAAATGTGGTTATGGAGAACCGATCCAAAACCGTCCGCTATGTCAAGTCATATAATATGTAGGTCTTTGTTGTTACGCGTGCAAAAATCTCTTATTAAGTGTATGGTGGTTTGATGCTCCTATAGCCTTTTGGTTACTTGAGAGTAATTTGCCATCCAACTTTGCCATTTTTGAGGATGAGTTTGGTACGGAAGGTTTTCCAGTTATCAGGGCAGCGAAGGGTTTGAAGGATATTATTGCTCATAGCTGTAAGGAAGAGGTAGTCAGGAGAGATAGCACGCCAGTCAGAGAATGAGATCTTATCTAGGCCAGGAGCGGTGTTATTAAGTCTAACTAAGATAGCTTTGATATTGTCAGCGCGTGTTTATACATATTAGGTTTGTATAATATAATATCATTAGCATTCAGCATTTTAGAGATTTGCTCTTGTGGTTGGAATTTAAATTTATGGCGCTTTGTGCGCTCTAGTTCATATTCACGTCTTTTACTTTTATGTACAACATCGGCTATGATTTGAGTGCGATACTTATTCGGGTTAGTATTATTATTATTATTATTATTAACCTTAATTATCTCCAGCAACGGATAACGACACGTATCATCAGTATTGTCCATTTGAAAAATGAGATCTTCTATATAATACTTATAGTTAGGAATATCGGTCTCTAAATGCCGTTTCTTATATAATTACTAACAATTGATCTGATATTACGTGTCATCGCAGGCAAGTCAGGCATAGAAATGGGTGCACTCGAGTTAAGGCATTTAATAAAGTGACAATCCATGTAATATGTACTCATACGCATTGATGAGGTGCAGTCAGAAGCGCGTGAAAAATCTACCTAAAACAGTCATACACCATTTCCTAATTGAAAAACTGCTATTTTTGTTCTTCATATTCACTTGAAAGTTTTTGGTTTGAAATAAAATACATCAAAACTCAGTTAAGTTAAAATTGTCCACTCATATATCTGTTGATGTTTGCAGATATAACCGGATCTATTTTCCATTTGTCACGTAGATCTAACGGAATGTCACTAAGAGGTTTGTGTGTATCTATTCGGTAGTAATACATATAATACATTTGGAAGTGCATTTACATATGCTTATACGAACTACTCACAAACAACTTATTAAAATACAATCAGACTAGAGTGGCTGACAAATTGTCAGCTTATAGCAAATTCAATTTGGATAAAGTGTACATTTATTAAGACATCCACTATGTTAATCAAGGCTTTCACACTTCTTTGCGTCACACATTTGAGCCAGACAGACAAATTGCAAAGTATTATATAATATCTTTTTATCGGTGGGAAAATGACAAATTTTAATAGATAATTCGAATATTCCTAAATGAAACGTAAATAATGCAAACAAAATTGGTTCAAATGGGAAATTATTTACAAACGGATGAAGGCTGATATCAAATGTCTCTACAATGAATATGGCAATATTTTTTTGGTTTCCCCCCGTTTATAAATTACAGCAAAGCATTTAATTATTTAGATTTGAGATATGTGGTTTACGGAGCCCAATAACGCCGCCGAGAACTGTGACATGAACGGCTAGAAAAGGATGAGGATTTACTAAACATAACTCCTGCGGTAAACCGGGTCACCTATTTTATCCCATAGTCATCCTTATTTCTGGTAAACGATGATAATAGGAGACCAAATTTTAAATATTTCTTTAGTGAGCAGTCACCAAGGTTTTCAATTAAAATAATCTAATTAATAAATTAATTAATTAAAAGATTATTTATGTCATGAATCAGCGATATTTGACAAACATAATTCACCGGTGAACAAGACATCAGTCAATGGGGGTTATATTGGTAAATTGAATTTAGCCTAAGGGAACTCAAGCAACCGACAGAAAGGAGAAATAATATCGGATAGAAATCAAATGGAAATTTAGAGTATAAAAGGATTGCTCAATTTACTTAAAAAAAATGAAGTGAGGAAAGTTAGCCAAAAGTGTTGCTTACAAAATGAAAAGAGAAAGACAAGTTATCTTCCATTGGAAGATTTTTTTTTGTAATTAATTGAATTGATTTAATGATTAGAAAATTGGGTGAAATTGATTTGTAAATGAAAATTCAATATTATTTTGGCCAGGATGACTGGAGGGGCAACGCGTGAAGTCAAAACTTTAGTTCCTTCCTTTCAAAACCTATATATGTGTGTGTGTGTGCGTGTGTGCGTGTGTGTGTGTGTGAAATGAAAATTAATAAGTATTACGAATGACTCGCTTTATCACATGTAAAATATCAGCGATTCCAACATTCTCTTTCTCCATATTATAACTTACTAAAAATCTTTATCCTTGGTATAAGACTGCATTGATCTTGTCTCTTTGCTTTTGATAAATCTGCATTGTAGGATCCTCCACCACGAATGCTTGGTTGATCAGCGGGCTATCTCCAAATTCAGCTAGTGCTGTCAGTCACATTCCGTGACTCAAGGAAGATCAAATAAAAGGCATCTACTGGTTTATTTACTCAAAATTGATCATAAAGTTGGAAAGAATTCATTTAGAAAGCTTCTAATAGAATCGCCTCCACAGAATTATTTAAAATGTCCTATTGATAAAGGTAGGTAATTAAAAGTACCAAACAGGTGCCAGAAAGAGAAACAATGATTGCACATGCCAACCCCATCTAGGAAAACGCTAAATAAATAAACACTTCATTAATAGTTTGGCCCCTTTTGAATTCCTTCCATGATTCAACTTGATTTATATCCAGCTGATAAATGTCTGCTTCCGGCAAGGTAATTTACTTCTACAAAGTCTTCAACTAGACTATTATGAATTTTGGAAATGGAGGGCGCAAATATATTAGAGAAGTTCTGTAGATTCCAACTGAGTCTCCTTTAAGAGCCTATCTCGGAACAACTGGGGGAAATGAATGTGAAGATGGCAATAAATCAGGAGGAGTATTCTGGTGAATGTGTGTGTGTGTGTGTCATGTGTTTTTATAATTAAACTGAACATATAAAAACAATAAAAATTAATTGTCACAAAAGATATGTATAATTAATAATTGGGGTGCTTAAACACTAAAAACGACGCATTAAATAATTTTGTCTTACCAAATATTGAAATTAGAAATTTACGCTATAATGGACGCGTTTGCGCAATGACGGAAAAGGTGAAAAGGTGAACAGAATGGACAATACAAACTATATGACTAACTCATCATGCAATATCAGCATTATGCAGAAATATTAATAAAGTTTCGGTAGGAAATATCTCTCACTCTGACTTCTCGTGTTCAGTTAAAAATTAACTAAACTAAAACAAAATATCACTTTCTATTGAATTACAAACAGCTACACAAACAAATAATTGGGTATATATCCAGGGGATGTCACTCCTTGATTTGCAACCTGATTTGGTTCTCCTATCGATTTCTCAGTTTATTTCCGTGCTCAGTAAAGTGGCAACTTTTTAATCTCAAGGCGGTTTAATGATCCTTGTCATGCCCATTTCTCGGGGCAAGTAAGTAATTATTTGATTTATATGATCACTAAATATGTCAACTCTAAGACCTCATGGGAACCTCTCATCTTCAACTATTCATTTGTCACCAATTACCACTTTTCTTCCGAATAATATTGATTTTTACATTATGAATATTTAATTAGCTTGTAATTCATTTCTAACAATTTCTATTTTCCGCTTTATTTATTACATTTTTGTCTATGCTCAACAATTGTACCGAGTGTGCCTAATATGGAACAGCTCGAATTTTGATGATCTTATACTTACATTAGCTAATTATTATGCCATTTAGAGTTAAAAAAGTATAATTTATATTTTAGAAAATTGAACATACAGCGGGCTCATTTGGAGAGCTGCGGTGGATATATGTTATTTAAACGTTGGAGCTAGATCAGTAACAAACATGATTACAAAACAGCAAAATCAGGGATAAAATAGTGTAAGCGACAAAAGGTTCTTGCAAAAACGTAAGCTATAAAATATAATACAAACCGGAAATGTATTGACAATAAAATGACTGGATTAAATAAAACATCCAAATTAGCGCGGATCGCAAAACACGCATGGAAGTCTATCAAAAAAACACATTTCTTTATCACATTTTACTTTTTTATATCTTCCCTTTACACATTGCTCATAGAACCGACTGTCGGGCTCAAATCGTCTGACGGAGGTCTCCATGCAAATCATTGGATCCTGCAAAAGAAATAATGGTGACATCTTTCTTTGATATTCAAACTAAACCTCTGTAGCGGGTGCTTGTGTTGTCACAGGTTGCGAGGTCTGTTGGTGGATTTCGGTAACTTTCTTGAAATTTAGACTCGACATATCATAAACACAGAAAATGTTCTCGTCGAAACTACACCAAACAAATCGTTTTTTCTTTACAACCTTCACGTGGGTACACTTAGGGTTTTCTATGCAGGAAATCATGCACTGGATCGGTGAAGGGAATTTAATGAAATGACAATCGGTGGCTGACTCCGGATACGTCGGGCTGGAAATGAACTCCGAGGCTCGGTACTGTTGGCAGCAACTCAGCAAGAAACATCTCACTAAAACAAATAGGAAAATCATTGTCAAAATTTGTTATTTATTACAAATAAAAATGAATTTATATTGACATTAGCCAATCATTTTATTTTTAAATTTTCTGAATAAACATTCGGAGTAAACTTATGTTAGAAAGATGATTTTGTTTATTATCTTTTTATATTCCTCCACCAATGGAGATACAGAGGGGGCGAGCAGTAAGGAATACGGAAGGAGGAAATGGAAGGGAATAGGTATCACTATTTATGATTGATGCTACTATTACTTATCCAATTATTTACAGGGGCAACTTATAGAAAATACTCACTAATTGAAATACCCCTCCCAAAGCGGTTTGTTTGTGGCTAAAAATAAAAAATAGCATATTAGTCACTATAAAAGTCATATTTCATGCACAGAAGGACTATTTACAAAATTTCTGTAATTATTGGAAATGATATAGTTTCCTAAATTTAGTCACCGTTGCCATGGCTTAAGAAAAAATTTATTTAAAAATTAATTAATTTAAAATAAATAAATAAACAATAGAGACTTCCCGTCATCTCTGATTTTAATATTTAATTAAAAAGTTTTAATAATTATTTGGAAAGCGTAGTTGATAAAGTCAATGAATCCAAAGATTAATGTGCAAAATAATGTGAGAACGAATGTGTTGAATGTTTTTAAATGATTTGATTGGTAAATTTGGAATATTTTGATCGATTTTGTCGTTGTTTTCAGGCGTATCAGTTAAAATGTTATTTGTTTAATATTTGAATTGAAAAACATATTTAGTATTTTGAAAATAAAATTGATTTCTAAAGCGAAGAGTTTAAAAATTAGTAATTTGTTTAAATATGTAAACTAAAATTCATATAATTATTGTTTGTTTGTTTTTTTATCGGATGAAAATATTTCGTAAAACGTTTGTTTAAATGGTGTTTTCTTTCAATTAATAAAAATAAATGTTTATTGAAAATTCAACAAGTTATAAAAGAAATATCTGATCAAATTGGACAAATTATGAATCATTCGATAAATAAAAGTTGATTTTCAGATAAGATTGAAATAAAATTGCATATTGGTAAAATGATAAATGTCCAATGTTAACAAATCATGTAACAATAGCACTGGCCGGCATTCTTCAGCTATTTTTCGATTAGATTAAATAAAGCTTATCTTCATCCTTTTCATGCGCTAATTTAGAATTTTATAACAGATTTTCTTCATCACATCAACATTTAAAGAAGTCATCATTTGAATAGTATATAATTCATTGAATGCAACAGAAGAGCTTGACATTGGTTGGTTGATGATATATTTGGCGGCTTGCTCGTCTTTCGTACTTGGGATTTGATTGGTCTACTTTCAAAAACATACAATTAATAGCCGTCATGCTGATACTTCACAGAGCTTGGCTGCACTTTGTCCCATGTCTTGATGAGATAGTTCACTTTGTTCTTCTTTATATTTCGCCCATTGATATTGGGACCAAGCATAACTACTATGGGATTCAGATATGCACAAATCTCACAGTTGTGTTTATGATAATTACAATATTTTTTGTCAACCTTTTACCTCTTTCTCAGATACTTGATCAGGTCTTTGATATCCTTGCAGAACTCTCTGTGTCATTGTATTTCATAAATTCATCCTCTTTATGGAGACACTTGGCAAAATATTTTGCTTTATCAAGGAGAAATTTGCCCTAAATTGGTGATAATGATTGAGCAGCCACTTTAGAAAATCAAAAACTCAAGATCAAGTCATTCACTTAGGAGCATGGAGAATTTTTTCTGGTTGTTGACATCCTTCTTCATTTCAATATCAGGATCAGCAAAATATTAAAATCTGGATAAACGGGAAATGAGAGAATTATCATTGTTGTCCAGGAAAGCTCTTGTTGCTGACCACATATTCGGGAAGTTGAAATTTGATTTATTTTACTTCTAGAAACATTTAATGGCTTTGGCTCAGAATGGGAGCCGCCAAGATGGGTTAACTGTTCCCTCCGATCATTGGAATTCCACACAGGAAGCTTCTCAAGTTCTTTTTGAACCTTATTTGAAGCTTTAAAATTCAAGGTTGGATATCGTATGAGTGACATTTTGATCACCACAACTCAATCTTACTGCAAAACAGACAGAAAGTACTCAACATATTTATTAGAGATCTTCTGACGCCCCTCTGCATTTCTAGACAGATTTTCCAACATTTCAAACAAACAAATCAAATTCCTAACTGTAAATGATAATAACTGATCAAGTGGGAAATGACAACAGTACAAGTTTTGATCCACATCATTATTATTATGACTGAATGTTTGTGGCAAAAATTATTTTTATGATGAAATTTATGGCCTCGCCACTCATTTCATTATTAATATCTTTATTTACCTTTCGAAAAACGAATCTCCAAGAAATAAATTAGTGCAAAGCCATAACAATAAAGAAAAATTAGAAAAATTATAATAATAAAAAATATTAAATAAAAATAAATAATAATGAATTACAAAACAATAAATCAGAACAGAGAAAAATAATTTATTGACACAAAATTGCATTATAAATTTATTTTTTAAACAAACAAATAATAAGAAAAGCCTCGCTGCAATTTATATATTAAAATTGATGAAATAGTTTCGATTATAAAATAACACATTTCAATTTCTTTATACAAAGAATATGCTAATGCAATTGCAAAGATTTACTCAATATCACTTTGAAGAACAATTATTAAAAAACAAAGATAAATATGAAAGAAAGATCTAACAATAAAGATTGATTAGTGAAGGCGACTAACTAAATATAAACTACGCTAATTCATATCTAGACGGATACCAGCAGAATTCATTATATATTTGTTTATATTTATTCTAGTTTGTTTATCCGAAATTATATCAATAGTGATAATAATAATAATCAATAATGATGATGACGGAATATCAATAATAATAATAAATATTGAAAAAATAATAATAATTAGGCAAAACATAAAAATAATATTATTAAAAAATATTCTAAGTATTGAAAAAATGATAATAAAATTAATAATAATAATAATAATAATAAAATTATACCACAATCAATAAAAAAATCAAATAAAAAATAATCACTTACAATGATAAAAATAAAACCTGATTAAAATAAAATAAATCAGAATAAAGAGAAAAATAATTTATTGACACTAAATTCCTATCTAAATTTATACAAGGAGTATTTGAATGCAAATGCAAAGATTTACTCAACATCACTTTGAAGAACAATTATTAAATAATAAAGATCAATATGAAAGGAAGATCTAGAAAAAAATATTTATATCAGTGAAGGCGACTAACTGAATATAAACTACGCTAATTCATATCAAGACGGAGATCATCACAATTCATAAAAAATTTGTTTTGTTTATCTGCAAATATATTAATAGTAATAATAATAATGAAAACAAAAATAATAAAAATGGATAATTATAAATGATTTGGAGCCCGCTGTCTCTAATGTCTCGTTTAAATGACCTTGAGAAAATATGATGAGTCATCCAATGACATTGAATGAGTCATGGTCTTTGTTTAAATGACTTTGAAAATTTTTTGATGATTCATTATCTTTGTTTAAATTACCTTGAGAAAATGTTGATGAGTCATTGTCTTTGTCCTACAAAAAATTTTACTTTTAAATTTAGAAAAAAAAAATTTTTTCATGGGGAGTGGAGGGTATATGTTTTTGTCCCCGTGGGCCCAAATCCCACTACTGTTTATGTACAGAAAAACATCAATACGTTACTAAATTTATGGAAAAATTCGATAATAATGTTGACTCCTCTGGCTGGGTGGAAAGCCTACAAAGCTGTCCGTGGATTAATATAAGTACGATAGAATAATTCACTGAGAGAAAGCTATTTGTTTAAAATATTTATTTAGCTGAAAAACAATTACAAATTATACAATAAATACAATTGAACAAAAATAATTGAGTTTGGAGGTTGACTATTGAAGCAATATAAAGAGTCGATATTATATCGATATTATATCGATATTATAAGTCGATCGGATCTACGTTTCCTGATCAACTGAGGAAAACAGATGGAAGAGAAAAGTACTAATTAAATTAATCTCCTTATCGCAATATAACTCACAAAATAATGAGAGTTATAGTAGAGAGTATTTAGGCAGAGTCACACCTGGTTATGATCCTTTTGGGATGCTTGACATATCCGAGGGATTTTTCAAGTTACCCTTTATCCAATTAGTTTATCTTTATCTAGTTTGATAAGACACGTGATATCGAAAATAACGAATTTAGACCTGTTTAAATACTAAATTTCTAGGACCATTTACAAATCAGAATTTAGGGATTTTTGGTTTGTCGAAATTGAAATTTAACTGCTATTTCTAGTTAGTTAGTTTAAGTAATTATTATTTTTTGTAATTACGTCAGTTTTGGAAACCAAATTATATAAAATCATTACTAATTATCGAACTACCGATTATATTAATTACAAATTTTAGTACAAATGTCCTTGACATTTGAGGAACTCAATAAGAATAATAAATAATAATAATAAATAATAATAATAATTTATAATAATAATTTATAATAATAATAAAATAATAATAAAAAATAATAATAATAATAAAATAATAATAAAAAATAATAATAATAATAATAAAATAATAAAAAATAATAACAATTAATCATCATAATAAAAATAAAAAAATTATACCACAATAAAGAAAATAATAAAATAAATCAATCAAAAATCAAATAAAAAATAATCACTAACATTGATAAAAATAAAAGCTAATTAAAATAAAAATCAGAATAAAGAGAATAATAATTTATTGACACTAAATTCCTATCTAAATTTATACAAGGAGTATTTGAATGCAATTGCAAAGATTTACTAAACATCACTTTGAAGAACAATTATTAAATAATAAAGATAAATATGAAAGGAAGATCTAGAAATAAATATTTATATCAGTGAAGGCGACTAACTGAATATAAACTACGCTAATTCCATCTAGACGGAGATCATCACAATTCATAATAAATTTGTTTATCTGCAAATATATTAATAGTAATAATAATAATAAAAACAAAAAATAATAAAAATTTATAATTATAAATGGTTTGGAGCCCGCTGTCTTTAAAAATAGGATCCCATTGGCTCAAACAAGCATTGGGATAAAAAAGTGCATATGTGCAAGCATGTTTGTAACGGACAAAATTTAAGGAAAATTTCGGTATGTTAGTATAAGTTAATGAAAAATACATCAAAATGTTTATGTACAGGAAAACATCGACACGTTATTAAATTTATGGAAAAATTCGAAATTTTTACGAAAATACATGCAATTTTATTGAAGTTTATGAAATACATATAGGTTACCGTGGAAATGTGTATCTATATAAAATTGTCGATAAAAGATAAATTTACGATATCTGCTTAAGACCTATTTTTAGAAGGATAAATGTAATGTTAAATTATGGCGTCTTCAAACTGAAAACATTAACAACACAATAAAAATTGAAGACAAGATGAAGTGCAAGCTTTATTGTCGCCAGATCTATTGAGCGGGGACAAAATACCTGTGCTTGAAAGAGTTAAAGTATTTGGTCGCGTCTACAAATGTTGTTGGTGCCTACCCAAATAGGGCCAAAAGCATCAGGACGATATAGCACAAACCAAGTTTAGTTTGTCGAGTTAGTCACCAATCAGCACATTACACAACTTTATGATTGTGAATAAACCATCATGTCAAAGCGTCATCAGTACTAAGACCAAATTAATTAATGTTTTGACTCTCTAATTATTTGCAGAGGCCCCCAACTACCTAGATTACAGCCACACACCACGATCACGAGCTAGCAAATAACCATTTAGTACACAGTAAATATGACCAACACAACACCATTATATTAAAAAACTTCAAGTAATTAAATGCATTTTTTTCAATACAAATTATAATTAACGATTCAAATCTCAACTCATCAGGATAGAATGACATCAACAATTCTTCAAGTGGCAGCTGAAATTCCCCATTAAATATTATCAAATCATAGATAAATTATGACCCGCGGGTTCCTGATCTAGCGGGATCCAATCCATCTACTAATTATAATTAATAATAATAAATAAAAATAAAATAAAATAATAATAATAATAATAATGTAGACTCCTCTGGCTGGGTGGAAAGACTACAAAGCTGCCCGTGGATTAATATAAGTACGATAGAATAATTCACTGAGAGAAAGCTATTTGTTTAAAATATTTATTTAGCTGAGAAACAATTACAAATTATACAATAAATACAATTGAACAAAAATAATTGAGTTTGGGGGTTGACTATTGAAGCAATATAAAGAGTCGATATTATATCGATATTATATCGATATTATAAGTCGATCGGATCTACGTTTCCTGATCAACTGAGGAAAACAGATGGAACTATAACTCACATCGCACTATAACTCACATCGCACTATAACTCACAAAATAATGAGAGTTATAGTAGAGAGTATTTAGGCAGAGTCACACCTGGTTATGATCCTTTTGGGATGCTTGATACATCCGAGGGACTTTTCAAGTTACCGTTTATCCAGTTAGATAGGACCTTTCAAATTAGTTTATTTTTATCTAGTTTGATAAGACAACTGGTATCGAAAATAATGAATTTAGACCTGTTTAAATACTAAATTTCTAGGACCATTTACAAATCAGAATTTAGGGATTTTTGGTTTGTCGAAATTGAAATATAACTGCTATTTCTAGTTAGTTAGTTTAAGTAATTATTATTTTTTGTAATTACGTCAGTTTTGGAAAACCAAATTATATAAAATCATTACTAATTATCGAACTACCAAATATATTAATTACTAATTTTAGTACAAATGTCCTTGACATTTGAGGAACTCAATAATAATAATAAATAATAATAATAATAATAATAATAATAATTTATAATAATAATAAAATAATAATAAAAAATAATAATAATAATAATAATAAAATAATAATAATAAAAAATAAATAATAATAATATAAAAAAATAATAATAATAAATAATAATAATAATAATAAAATAATAATAAAAAATAATAATAATAAATAATAATAATAAAAAATAATAATAAAAAATAAATAATAACAAAATAATAATAAAATAATAAAAATAATAATAATAAATAATTATCATAATAAAAAAAAATAATAATAATAATAAAATAATAAAAAATAATAATAATAAAAAAATAAAATAATATTAATAACAATAAATAAAAACAACAATAAAAATAAACCTTTGATTATGGAAACCTTCAAATACTTTACTCTTTTTATAGAGTTGGTGAATTTTCTAAAGCAAATTTGTTTGCGTTTGCTGCGTCAGTTGGAGAGTACTCAGGCATTCCGAGATTCTCAAATTCGTCTTTCACCAGCTCGGATTCGTCTGATTATAGATGGAATGACAAGTATTATATATATATCATTAATAGTATTGAGAATTACCAATGACCTCCCGAGATTGATTTTGCCGCCTAAATTGAACATAATAAAACTCCAAAAAATAGAAACAAATTTAATAATTTATAATTTATATTTCCTTTTATTACATTCGATTTACCAGCGATTTATTTACTGTACCACTAGCATTATATTATTGATTATATATAAAGAAGTGCAATTTGTGAAAAGGAAATGTTTGTTACTCTAAGGATAAAATAAAAAAAATCTCCACGACTTACTGTTAAATGAAGAATTAAGAATGAGGACAACTGGTAAAGATTAAGATGGCAATTTGTAGAACTGCTGGAAACATATTCTGAGAGGTAAATGATATAATAGTTGTGTTAATTTCATTCTCTGATTAGTTCAGATTCAAACCTACTAAAGTTACTCTAGTTGAGTAGCTATGTCCCTTTCTATGCTTCTATTAACCAATCTCAGGAAATGTGAAACAGATTCAATTATCAATGAATTATAATTATCAATCAAAATGAAAGCAGGACAAAGATAAAATAAAATAGAAAATCAGTATAGTAATAAGTGGAAAGTGTGAAGGACATTTGGGAAGAAGCAGCGCAGAACAGAATTATCGGTCAGAAATAAAGCTGACTTACATATAAGAGAAAATAGAAAGTAAAAATAAATCGAATTAGGAATGGTTTAAAAGCAATTAGAGAATAAAAAGGAAATATTAGACAAGAAAATCTAAGCAAGAGAGAAAATAACATTGAAAAAAAGAGATTTAATAATGAAAAATGTATGTTAACAAAGAGAAACTTATGACAACGAAATGAGGAATCTAGGAGAAATTTGCCGTAACAGGAATAACATGAAGAGGAAGAGCAGGGCCACCAATTGAGTACTTTGAGAAATGTCGTGATAAGCAGAGAGTTTGACTGAATGATAAACAAATAAAGATATGTATATAAAAATATTATGTCACTTATAAAGAAATCAGAGGTGAGAAACAAAAATTCATTATAATAAACAAATTATGTTGTTACACGATAGATACACGTTCCTAAAAAATTCGTGTAAATAAAGATATTGGCTGAATGGAAAAATAGTAGATTTGTTCCATACCTAAAACCGCAACAAAAGTACATTAAACAAACAAAAGTATAATAATAAATATAAAAAAAATTCTTGTTAGAGTTCACAAAAGAATTTATTTTACGTGCTTACAATTTCTAATTCATTAAATAGGTTATATAAAAAAAATTCAGAATATTAAAAATCGTGTTAAAACAGAATTAGGTGTAAATAAATTAATTAAAATCGATATAAAATGAAAATAATATATTCATAATTTAATTCTAAATAAATCTCAAGTTATTGCCAACAAATGCAAAAATATACAGGAAAATGCTAGAGCAGTTTTTCTCAAAGTGGGCGCGATAACGCCCCCTTGTGGGCGTTTGAGGCCTAGAAGGGGGCGTTGACGTTGGTTAAGAGACCAATGGTAGATTTGCAATTTCATTTGTTTTATATTTTAAATTTCACTAAAATTAAAACCTTCCTACAAGACAATAACGAATAATTAGTTTATATTTCTATCCTGTATAGGCTTGCCAGAATTTTCAAAACTCATATCGGGACAGTACAAAAAATTTTTTTTATTTTCAATGTATTAATTTATTAAGCTTTTAAAAATAAACTAAATTTAATAGGAACACAAAAATTAACATTCATTTCATTAAATTTATATAAAAATTCAGTTAAGCTAATGAATAAATAATAAATTAAAAAATATAATAAATAGAATGAATAATAAATTAAAAAATATAATAAATAGAATGAATAATAAATTAAAAAATATAATAAATAGAATGAATAATAAATTAAAAAATATAAATAGAATGAATAATAAATTAAAAAATATAATATTATTAGTATTGAATAATAAATTAAAAAATATGATATTATTAGTATTGAATAATAAATTAAAAAATATGATATTATTAGTATTGAATAATAAATTAAAAAATATAATATTATTAGTATTGAATACTAAAGCTTGTTAGTGTACAAAGTCAGTATTTATTGCTACTTTTAGCACCTTTTAAAATATCTGGGCCGGTCAACAATTATTTAATTATGTATTTCATAAATTTAATTTTGATTTTTATAATAAATATAAATCGGGACGTTTGGCTGTCCTCAAGACTTTTTTTGGGGACACTCGAAAACATCTCTGAAAACGGGACAATCACGATTAATCGGGACGTCTGGCAACGCTAATCCTGTAAGATGGTATAGGATATCCCGCACGCCGTACGCAATCAAGTGCATCCTTCTCGTTATGATAATGATTTCAAATGTTGTTTTAACTTCTTTGCATTACCTTTATAATATTCCGAGTTCAATAAAGTTCCATAATGTCAAACCTCAATGTTTCTAATTTACACCTTTACTATATATTACAAGGAAAGTAGAAACTGTAATACAGATATATTTCAGTTTAATTGCTATTAATTATCTAAAAAATTAATTTCCAGCGGGCACTGAGTAATATTCATTCTGAAAAGGGGGCGGGAGGCCAAATATATGGATGGGAGATTTGCCGGTTGCCAGCACCACCATAAATAAGATACTGCCATTGGCTGCTCCATAATAATGCATATCGATCCGAAACACTGAGCTGAATGGGACAAATCACCTCCATATATATCATCATTGGTCCCCAAGCCTCAGACTACTCCCGAAACCCTTTATAAAACTATTTCGATGCGCAATCACTGGCAAAACCCAAAACGATGGAAATGTTGCAGATACGAAGGAATGAAAGTATATATAAAGTAGAAGCACCAAGAAATCACGAGGAATATATATATATATTGTCCCTTAATTGCGCTTAGGAAGAGATCAATAAAAGGAAGTAAAAGACCAAGAGAGAAAGAATTAGAGAGCAAAGGAAAAGCAAGAAAAGATGACTTAAAGGAAATTAAAAGAAAACGCCAAAAATTTGCACAGTATAAATGTCATCATCTTCAGGTACACAAAACCAACTAAAAATATTATGAATTAATTTATATATTATAAATAAATGATTTTTTATATTAATTTAATAAAAAAAAACTAAAAAAATTGCTATGACAACGAATGTTTTGAATGTTTTTAATAGTTTGAGTATGTTATAAATTGATGAATAATATTATTAAAATATTTATTTATTAAATTAATATAAAAAATAATTTATTTAAATTTATAAAATATTACAATATTATTTTAAATAATAATATAGATAAATATTTATAATTTAAATAAAATTAATTTAAAAAATTAATTAAAAGTATTTAAATATGTTTATTAAATTAATATAAAAAATAATTTAATTTAATTTTTTTAAAATATTACAATATTATTTTAAATTATAATATAGATAAATATTTATTATTTAAAAAAAAATTAATTTTAAAAAATTAATTAAAAGTATTTAAATATTTGTTTATTAAATTAATATAAAAAATAATTTAATTTAATTTTTTTAAAATATTACAATATTATTTTAAATTATAATATAGATAAATATTTATTATTTAAAAAAAAATTAATTTTAAAAAATTAATTAAAAGTATTTAAATATTTATTTGTTAAATTAATATAAAAAATAATTTATTTAAATTTATAGAATATTACAATATTATTTTAAATTATAATATAGATAAATATTTATCATTTAAATAAAATAAATTTAAAAAAATTATTTAAAAGTATTTAAATATTTATTTACTAAATTAATATAAAAAATAATTTATTTAAATTTATAAAATATTACAATAGTATTTTAAATTATAATATAGATAAATATTTATTATTTAAATAAAATTCATTTTAAAAAATTAATTAAAAGTATTTAAATATTTATTTGTTAAATTAATATAAAAAATAATTTATTTAAATTTATAGAATATTACAATATTATTTTAAATTATAATATAGATAAATATTTATCATTTAAATAAAATTAATTTAAAAAAATTATTTAAAAGTATTTAAATATTTATTTACTAAATTAATATAAAAAATAATTTATTTAAATTTATAAAATATTACAATAGTATTTTAAATTATAATATAGATAAATATTTATTATTTAAATAAAATTCATTTTAAAAAATTATTTAAATATTTATTTATTAAATTAATATAAAAAATAATTTATTTAAATTAAAAGTTAATTAATAATATTTGTAGTTGGTTTTATGTGCCTGAACATGACAGTTATGCTGTCGAAATATATCGTACGAAGAGTTTTTTATTGGCGTTATCTTTTAATTAAATCGTTGCCAAATTTATTTAATTATTTAAAAGGAAATTGTTAGTTATAATGCTAATGGAGGCTAGAGGAGAATTTGGGATAAATTGATATTATTCTTTATCAGCAATTGCAGAGTTGGAATCAGTGAGATGCCGGGAAACCAAGACAACTCAACACAACATATTCACAACATAAACAAACAAAAAGCTTTTAACAAAAAATCTAAACGTAGAAATACGAGAGAAATCATCCAACTAACTCTTTGTCGCTTGGAATCAGGTTCTCTAGAATCACCAATCCAAGCATTATTCAACAGAAATTTATAAGTGCTTCACAAATATAATTTACCTTTTCTCACTGATGACGTCCGTTTCCTATCAGGATTCTGCCTCATTGCTAGAATGAGATATCGGATCATGAGATGGCATAGTGGCAATGATAATAATAGGAATCAGAAACAATATGAAAACATAAAATATACAACTGCTGTTTAACATTATTTCACAAACCAAATACCGCTCCAAATACAAAATTGTGTTCACTAATATTAATCAATTCCTTCAGTAGACAGTGTATATTTTATGCTTAAGGAATGTTTACAATTCCTGTTGATTGATATTTGTGTTTATTAGTGAATTTCAAATCCTGCTTAGATGGTGTTCATATCTTGGTTATGACTATGCATGTCATCATGGGTGTAATGTCACATTCATTGTATTGATTACCCGTTATCTCCGTTATCAAGTAATTGATTCATATTAGTAAACACAATTTTCTGTTTGTTTTGTTGCTTTGAAATAATAAATGGAGGAAAACAAATGTAAATGATGTTTAAATGTAAAAAATTGGATTATTAATTTATTTAGATCTCATTAAAATTAAAAATTATAAAAATTAGATAATTAATTTTTGAAAAATCAATTTAAATCCATATGGTTTGAATTTCAATTCTAATTGATAATAATGTCGGTGATTGGAGTTTTATATTATTTATTATTATTATTAATATTATTCAATGATTATTGAACAACACGATTTCTATTGCACATTTATACATTACTATAAACAGGGGCGTACGCAGAAAAATATTTCAGAGGGGGAATTTTCGAATAAATTTGCATTAAACGGTTTATATATATATATATATATATATATATATATATTGATTTATATATATATATTTATTTATTTATTGATTATAAATTATAAACTATAAAAATCTTATAAGGCTCATTTCTAAACAAAAATTATTAGTGGTACTTGACAAATTTCGATAATACCCGAAATAATTAATTTTTTTCTAATATAATACCTTAGGTAATAAATTATTTTATAAACAATGCTAATTACAACTCAGCAAACATAGGAAAAAATAACATTTTTATTTAATTTCTAACACGGAATTGAATTGGATATTTTAAATTTTATTTACGATAAAAATTTAAAAACCACAAAATTATCCACATGTTAATATTTATCAGAAATAGTATCATACATTTATAGAGTAATTATAAAAGTATTAATCTTCTTGGGCTCTTCGCCAAAGCGTCTAAAACTTCCTCAGCGCTTAAGGAAGCACACAATTCCTGGTGAATGTTCATTATAACCGATCCATTCAATCTCTGTTCTGATGTCGTGTTCCGTAAGTAAGTCTTAATTATACGCAAAGTAGACAAAGATCATTCAGCTGTGGCTGTTGAAACAAGTGAAGTAGCAGACAACTTCAATATATTGTGAATCGGAGGACATAAATGACTGTTGCAAATATTCAAGCAATGAATGAAGTCCATTGAAATATATTTTTGAGTAATACAGTGACGCCTCCATATCTTCACCTCGACAAAAAAGACTTCTTTACTGCAAATTATATCATTTGGTCATTGTTCATTGATGGCTTCTATAGACAGAAAAATTTCGTCATCTTCTGCTTGGTTAATCTGTTGACGAAAAAAAAGTTCTACTTTCTGCAAAATATTTTCCGTGACGTAAGAATCTATCTTTAATTTGAGATGTCAAGAAATCTAGAAATGGCAGAAAAAGTGATATCCTGTGATACTCTTGTGAATACGCAATTAGCAATGGACATTCAAATTATAAAGACAGATGTTTTTATAACCGGTCTAAATGTGAAAGTTTTGATTGATGATTTACTCTTCAATTTCGGCAAGGGAGTCATTAATGATGTTGTATAGCTCAATAAACAGTGAAATTGCATCTAAGTGATCACCACATCTCGTGTCACAAAATTTGATCAGCCTCTTCCTTTTTTGATTCCGAATCTACTCTTTCAGGTTCCCGTTTTGGCGATATTCCTAAACAATTTCTAATTCCAAGAACTGTGCAAGCGCTAGAAAGAGCTAGATTTAAACAATGGGTTGCACAATGTACGTAAATCACATTTGGATAAATTTTTCCTATTTTTGCTGCAGTAAATAACTGGTAAGTTGCCAAAACTTACCTTCATACAGTGGAATAAGGTTAAAGTTCACAGTATGTTTAGATTTTATTTAATACAATTTTCACCCAACACAAAAACTAGAATTTAATTTTAGTTCCTTTTGATCATTCCCGTAATCCCCCTGCGTAATCCCCTTGACTACAAATGTTAACATTCCAAATATATTCTCCCGAAAGTTCCAGGTAAAATAAATACAAATC
>CM039682.1:340000-357500 GCA_022537955.1 Schmidtea mediterranea
AAACTATTTAAAAACATTCAAAACATTCGTAGTCACAGCACTCTGCACATTAATCTTTGGATCCAATGACCTTATCAGCAATGCTTCACATATCACTCGTTCCCAATAACTATTAAAACTTCTCAACAAAATTCTAAAATCAGACATTCCTATATCACTTTTACAGCCTCTATTGTGTTCACTAATATTGGTCAAACCCTTCAATCGACACTGCTCTAGAACTCGAGTACAGAGATGACGGGAAGTCTCTCCAATGTATGTGGCATTACACCCATTACATGTAAATTGATAAACGAGATCCGAACACAATCCAACCGGAGTTTTTGATTTATTAATAAACATATTGCGTACCTTACACGAATTAGAGACAATCTTATACTCTAAATTTCCTATCAGTTTACCCAACTTCCTCTTATAATTTGTAAAGCCTTCAGAGTACGGTAATACTAACACATATTTAGGCTCAATTTTTTTATATCCATTTTTACCATCACCCAGATCAACACTCAATTCACACCCATCCGACAAATTACATTCAGACTTTCCAAAACATGGATCCTTAGGATTTTTAATCAATTTATCAACAGTTTCTTTTATCATCAACAATAAAAATGATTTAGAATATCCATTCTTTATCAACAACTCAACCAATTTATCAACACTTTTTACCGAATTAGCAAAAGTAGAAGATAAAGCCCATGAACGATAAATCAATCCTTTCACCATATTTCTCTTATATTTAAATTCACAAAAGCTTTCTGGAGAAGTATAAAGACCAATATCAGTTGGTTTTCTATAAATCTCTGTCTCATAATGTTTATCTCGGTAAGAAACACAATAATAAATCTCAATCATCAATGCGAACTTAAAATGAATAAATTTTTAATTATTTGAATAATTTATAATTTATCGTCGGATGCAATTTGCTTTAAATTTCGAAAAATAAATTTTTGTTAATTTTGGTGGTGATGCGGAGCCCAATTTGGTCCAATCGTTCCAATCGCATAAAATCCGGGACTGCTTGCTGAAATAGGCTTTCATATTCGATCGATATTCTTATCACAATGAACCAAAATTCAGCAACAATAAAATAAAGGATCAATAAAATAAAAAATAAAAATCAAATCAAATAATCAATAAAATTGGAATAAACTCAGTAAAATAATATCAATAATTGAATAAATAATCAATTCAAAAATCAATGATTATTAAATCATTAAACTAAAAATCAATAAAAATGGAATAATAATCATTTAAAAATCTGATAATCATTAAATAGAAACACAAATAAATAAAAAATCATTAAACAGAAAAGAACTTACTGGGTCCAAGAAAATGGCCTTGACATTGTGTTCCATTTTCTTCATTATCCGATATGATTGGAGGATATCTATTATTCCCATAAATAGGATCAGCCGATCACCACCTTTGTTGCGGGCTGGAATTCCCCCGGTACTGGATATATTGGAGTATGAAATGGCACCAGTGATAAATGTAACAAATAACATACGGAATGTATTCCTCGTCACTCGGGTTCAACTCGACTTGCTCCACTGGCGCCTGAATTGATTCGAGCACTGTAGAAAATGCTGCAATCCGCCTGGTGGATTTAGATCTCGATTTTTGGCGGTTGAATGATTCACGAGGTTTTCCAATAATTTGATTACCAATACTTGATTCAGGACTTACGGCGGCAGGGCTCCCCCCATCTATGGCGTTGCTCTGGTTATTCTGACCCCGGATCGTATCTTTTAATAAATCAATTTTACTACGGTTATTATGCAAATATATTCTTCATAATTTAGGCCAATGGTGCGCAAACTCAAGGTCAAATCAGTGATAGCTTCCATAAAATAATAATAGTTTTAACCTTTTCAACTTTATATAAAAGTAAAAATAATAAATTAATCAAAATATATAAATAAAAAAATAAAGATGAATAAAAAATAAATTGATTTTTTTCCATAATAAAAACAAAGGAAATATCAAAAAACAAACCAGATTAAAGGTAACTAAAAAATTAGAGTTTTTACTGATAAATCAAAATGTAAAAATGAAATATATTCAAAATTAAGGTAAATAAAATATTATATAAAAAACCAAATATAAATATTTAGAAAAATACAATAAAATGTAAAAAGAAAAGAAATTTTTAAATAAGAAACAAATGAAAAAAATCTAAATAAAAAAAAATATAATATATAATTAATGAAAATATATAAAGAAAAATATGAATAAAATATATAAATATAAAGAAATAAAGATAAATAAAAAAATACAAAATATAAATTGAAATAAAATTAAAATTATATGAATAAAAATATATAAATAAATTTTAATATGGGTAATTGAAAATAATATAAAAAGAAAAATAAATTAAAATTTTAAATAGAAGAAAAAAAGCCAATCATGATTCATTGTAAAACGTAAAAAAATACTCAAAAAAATGTAAATCAAGCAAAATTATAAATCGCTAAGGATTGGTAAAAATGGCGGTTATTGGAGTTTGGCGGATAAGGGAGTAGTCACTGTATATTTAAACAAATTTTTTCCTAATTAAATGTTTTGAATATTAATATAAAATTTTAAAAAAATATTTAAATATTGATTGAAATATTTTTTTATTAGACTTTATTAAGAAATAATTTGTTAAAATAATTATAATTATTATAAACTTAAAAATACTCTTTTGTCGATGGCGGAATCATTCATGTAAACATAATTTTTATAATTATTAATTAATAAATTATTATTTCTATTTCACTGGATTTTAAGGAGGTCATCGGATTCTAAGCAACAAGTGCTAGAATTGTATAAAATCGATAAAAACATTTCCTTTCCTTCCTTTAATGATCTCATCACAGACAACCAAACCAATGACAACAAATTTCTCCCAGTCATTTCCCCAGTAAATTATTTACAATTCCCACTAGAAGTCCGCAACAAAATCCTCACATAAATTAACGGAACCGTGAATCGTAGAAATAAAAATTTCTGGAACAATAGACAATCAAATTGGAATTCGCTGATCAGAATTTGTTTCCTAGATATTTCAATGTTGTTGCTTGTGATTGAAGGGAACTGTAGGGTAAGACATCAAATTTTCCTCAAAGGATGCTGAAAGCGAGAATGAGAATTGAGGGAAATAAATGTGAAAAGCTATAAAGGAATGGCTGAATATCATTGGTTGATTTGTCCGCAAATTATCAATCAAATTTGCGAAGGGGCCAGAAAAGTCAATTAAAAACACTGGAAAGATTTCGTCCGTTTAAGTAACCAATCAGCTACTCAGAAAGTTTTAGTTTTGAAGTTTCAGAGTGTTTACGGTCATTTAGGTAAGCAAAATCTAATGATCTTTGTGTGATTTCCTTTATCAAGATTTTGAACAGAGAACTTTCGGGGCAACTTTTTAAGTGTTTGTTGAACAAGCTGTAAAATAAGAAAAGAAAAGAAGTTGTGATTATATGGGAACAATTATTGATGAAAAGGTTCTATTTCTTGTTTGTAAGGAATGTGTAACACCATCTGTGAACGTCGGTATTTTGTTTGCGTCAAGGAATATGACAGTCTAATGTTGCTGTTAGTTAATAACAGGATTTCTTTATGACATTTTCATTTAGAAAGGCTTTAGTGATTCCTATGCACCTTAAATCACACATCTTTCGCAACTGGAGTAGTAAAGCACTTAAGAAAGTCACGGTGAATATAAATTGATATTGGGGGTTTCTGAAGCTAATATTTAATAAATCGAAAGGTGATGATATTTGTACGACAAAAATTACAGCAAAATATTCAGTTTTCTTAAAATATTATATTAGATTTAATTTTTTAAAAATTTTTATATTATATAATTTTAATTTACCTTCAATTATTCCAAAAAAATTCATAAAATCCCCATGACAACAATGCACAAAGATCTATAATCCATACCAATATGTCAAATTATTTTTGTTTGAATTAAGTCAAAATAATTGCCCATCATTTTTAAATATTTGTTTTAATGGAGAAATTTTTTGTTTAAATAAAAAACAATTTAAATTTTATTTTAATGAAATAATTTTGTGGATTTAGACAAATTTGTTATTTTACTTAATAAATTATTGTTGAGAATTTGGTCAGTTTGTTCCCTTAGCTCTTAAAAACTTATTTAAAAAATTATTTATTAAAAAATACTCAAAACTTGCAATATAAATTTAGTGATTTGAAAAATAAATTTTGGATTTAGTTAATTTAAATAATATTTTGAATTAGGATGGATAATGTTGCAAAAAGTGATGTGCTAATTGTGAGTGCTGGGATTATTGATTGTGAAGTTTTACAAAATCTAGCGATGTGGAATTTGATTTAGGAATATTGATGTTAGCAATTTTTATCGACAATTTCTATTCCGCAAGGAAAACGTAGGAAAATCGACTGCCTAAAAAAGTGTTTTGAAATTTAATCCTAATGTGAACATTAAAGCAATCCACAATGATGTTATGAACAACAAAGCTGTAAGAAATTCAATATATTCAATTATTTTGTAATATAAATAATATGGAATTCACCAATTATTTTATGTTATTTTTTGTTTAAATAAAGTGAATGTTAAATTTAATATTTAATTTAACGCGGTGACTTTTTTGTTTTATGTTTTTGTTTGTGTTTCTTTATTTTGGAATACATTTTTGTTTATTTATATAAAGCTGATATCATTTGAAATTTTTTGTTTTAATAGAGTTATTTTTATTATCTATAGAAGTAAGCAAAATGTTTAAATTTTATTTTATTGAAGTGTTTCTTTATTTTATTTGATGAAACGACTTTTTTTTGTTTAAATAGAGATGATAATTTATAAATTGCTCAATATTTATGATTTTAAAAATGGCTAAATGTTTAAAGTCAACACAATAGAGTAATTATTTTGATTTTTTTTGTTTAAATAAAGTAGATTTTTAAAGATAAAGTTTTTTTAAATTTAAATGAAAATTTTTTTTTCAATATTTGGATTAATGAATTAATTGTTTTGTTTAAATAAAGTAAACACAATTTTTTTAATTTTTTAAATAGAGTAATTATTTTGATTTAAATAGTATACAACAATTTTTCTTCTTTTTTAATAAATCGGAAGTGATTTTTTTTGTTTAAATAGAGTAGATGATAATTTTTAAATAGCTCAATATTTAGATTTTTTAAAATAAATTTTTAAAAATTTAAATGAACATTTTTTTTATTTATGATGAGTGAACGCCAATTTTAATATTTGGATTAATGAATTGATTTGTTTTGTTTAAATAAAATCAATACAATAGTTTTAATTGTTTAAATAGAGTTATTATATTGATTTCGAAAATAAACAAAAAAAAAATTTTTTAATTATTTTAAAAGTGACTTTTTGTTTAAATTAGGTTATTTTTAAATTTTTTTAAAGATGTAATTTTTTGCTTGAATAAAGTAATATAAAATTTTGTTTAAATGACTTTTTTTTATTTATATTGAGTGAAGGCCAATTTTAATATTGTTATTGATTTTAATTGTTTAAATAGAGGTATTATATTGATTTCGAAAATAAACAAAAAAAATTTTTTTAATTATTTTAATAAAAAGTGACTTTTTGTTTAAATTAGGTTATTTTTAAATTTTTTTAAAGATGTAATTTTTTGCTTGAATAAAGTAATATAAAATTTTGTTGTTTTAGAAAGTTATTAAAAGAGTTAATTTTTGTTTTCTTGATTTTAATAAAGCGTGCGCTTTTTTTCATTTTTTAATGACATTATTTTGTGTTCTTTAAATACTTTATTAAATGAAGTGATTTTTTGACAGAGCAAAATGTAATAATTATGGATTTCAGCACCAATAATTTAGAGGACCCAGGAATTAAGGAATAATCAAACTAGTAACGATAACAAGCAACTCAACTATTTCATCTATGAAATTATTACTCTCGTCGTTATCAGGATCGCTGTTCTTGATGAGGGAGTTGTAAATGACATCGGTATCTATGGATGATATTTCCTCTTCACTGCCAATCACTGAAGATGCATCAGAAGAACCCGATGACAGAATAGCGACAGGAGGAACAACACTATACAAATCTTTATCGCAATCTAACCAGACACTTTGAAAAACGCGTTCCACACAATTCTCAACGGATTTTATAATGCATTTAGGATTTACACTAATATATGAGTGCAACTGCTTTCCGATTGGATACAACTTTTTAATGAATTCATCTTTTCTACTAGATGCTTCCGGACTTATTTTCTTGTATTTTTTGACGAGCTTGGATAACCCGCCAATAGCAGATTTATTAAACACAAGTGGCTCGTTTTCACCATCAACAAATTTCACTTCCTTATTATCAATATCTGAAATCCAATAGGAAACCTTCAAAACTTTGTTATCGAAACTTATCGAGGTCAAGCACAAAATTAGTTGAATTAAATTATTATTATTAATAATAATAATAATAATAATAATAATAATAATAATAATAATAATAATAATAATAATAATAATAATAATAATAATAATAATAATAATAATAATAATAATAATAAATATCAATAAATAATAATAAATCTCAAATAATAATAAAAAATAATAAATCTCAAAAAATAAATAATAAATGATAATAAATAAATAATAAAAAAATATCAATAAATTAAAAATAAATACCAATAAATGATAAATATAAATAAATAAATAATAGTAAATCTCAATAAATAAATAAATAATATAAATAAATAAATAATAAATGATAATAAATAAATAATAAATGATAATAAATAAATAATAAATGATAATAAATATCAATAAATTAAAAATAAATACCAATAAATGATAAATATAAATAAATAAATAATAATAAATTTCAATAAATAAATAAATAATATAAATAAATAAATAATATAAATAAATAAATGATAAATGATAATAAATATCAATAAATTAATAATAAATATAAATAAATAAATAATAAATGATAATAAATAAATAATAAATGATAATAAATAAATAATAAATGATAATAAATATCAATAAATTAATAATAAATATAAATAAATAATAAATGATAATAAATAATAAATAAATAATAAATATCAATAAATAATAAATGATAATAAATAATAAATAAATAATAAATGATAATAAATAATAAATGATAATAAATAATAAATAAATAATAAATATAATAAATAATAAATATAATAAATAATAAATATAATAAATAATAAATAAATAATAAATATAATAAATATAATAAATAAAAATAAATAAAATAAATAATAAATGATAATAAATATAATAAATAAATAATAAATGATAATAAATAATAAATGATAATAAATAATAAATAAATAATAAATGATAATAAATAATAAATGATAATAAATAATAAATAAATAATAAATATCAATAAATAATAAATGATAATAAATAATAAATAAATAATAAATGATAATAAATAATAAATGATAATAAATAATAAATAAATAATAAATGATAATAAATAATAAATGATAATAAATAATAAATGATAATAAATAATAAATAAATAATAAATATAATAAATAATAAATATAATAAAAAATAAATAAAAATAAATAAATAAATAATAAATGATAATAAATATCAATAAATTAATAATAAATATAAATAAATAATAAATGATAATAAATAATAAATAAATAATAAATATCAATAAATAATAAATGATAATAAATAATAAATAAATAATAAATGATAATAAATAATAAATGATAATAAATAATAAATAAATAATAAATATCAATAAATAATAAATGATAATAAATAATAAATAAATAATAAATATCAATAAATAATAATAAATGCTAACCGGCGATTCCAGGAGTGCAATAATAATCTCCAGAAGTTGATTCAGAATTTTCTGATGATTTGATATTAAGTAGCAACTCTGATTCGATATCTTTAATAGAGTTTCTGTTGTTTTCATCTGAGAGGAAACTGTCCTTCTGAATAATGAGTTGAGAAATATCTGGCGAGTCATTCTTCGTCTTGCTATTCTCATCCTCGAATACTGACATGTCTTTTACAGCATGGTTAGGACTTGACAATGCGTGATTTTTCTGTTCCTGTTCATTCTCTTTTCTCATCTTTAGAAATGCATTTAACTGTTCAATGATGGCACACAAATGGACTAATTACCCGCAGGTTTTGGTCCAGGTTGTGAATGCCCAATAGCAAGGAATAATCCATAATACTGAATGATTCCAATACCTTTCAATGTCGGTCATACAACTATATATTAGTAATACTATCAATACTCGACAATCTCGTTGGATGGTATTCATCAGAGCTTCATACGTATCCACCTCAAGATACAAGCTCTCGTCGTGATTCTTCCTGAATCGGTTTAATGCTCTTGTTATTATTATAACATACAATTAACTAATTTAAATAAAAGAAAACGCCAATCCAGCATATAATATATGCTGTAATAAATTTCAACAGATTCTCTGTGTCATCATCAAATAGAATTGAAATTGAAATTATATGGATTTAAATTGATTTTAGTTAATTTTTAAAAATATATTAATTCTGTTTTCAAAACTCAAATTTTAAAAATTAAGATTATAAAATTTATAAGAATTGAATTTTTAACAAAATCTTAATTAATATATAATACTTCTCCGTTCCGCAATAATTGTCACATTGGGATAAATTTTGGTCCGATTATTGAAAATGTATGCAAATTGACTAATTTTGTTAAAGATTTGCTAATTTTTGTACTGTTTTCATTATTTTCTAAAAGTGCAAATTTAAGAAAAAAAAAGTTAGTAGTATTTAGTTAAAAAATTAAAGAAATAAAGTATTACTCACAACACAATACTAGTAGTATTACAGTGTGAATGTGCCTTGTTTAAAATTTCCAAAAACTGAAAAATCAGGTACTGTTTACATACAGGGATGCCAGATTTTCGAAAAATCATATCGGGAAATTCCCGACGAAATCGGGAGGTCTGGCAAGTTTGTCGGGAATAAAAAACAAAAAAAAATCAATTATATTTTGTGAAAAAATATAAATTCTTTCATATTTATTATATGCATTTATAAATAAAATATATTAGAAAAAATAACAAAAAAAGAAGTCTTCAGTTTTGTTAACGTAAAAAAAACCAGTAACAATTAATTTTTTTTATAAATATTTATCAGCATTTGCTGCTTTTTAAGAATGCCTGAAACTCATTGCACGTCATTTGGAAATTAAATGTAACACCAATCCATAAGGAAAAGGGGAAATCACAAATCCCCATGGTAAAAAATAGCGAGCAATAAGTAAGATAGAAATATAATTTCTCTATTTTTCTAAGTTTCGTTTAATTTTATGGTTTTTTTTAAAAAAAATCCTTTCAAGATGGATAAAATCTATTCAAAATCTAAAACTGTTCCATACCGGGAGACTCCCGACGAAATCGAAAGGTCTGGCAAGCCTGTTTACATACAGCAAGACAATGCCAAGCCTCATTTAACAAATAATGGTTCTGCTTTACAAGAAGAACTAGTAAAAGAAGGTTGGAGTCAGCAATTGAAATCTCAACCTCCGAATAGTCCAGACCTAAATGTTATGGATCTAGGATTTTTTAATTCAATACAAGCATTGCAACATATCAGAAGGTCACTAAAAATATTGAGGATTTAATATTAGTACAGAAGAAACCGCTTTCCAACAATTGGATCGAGAAAGACTTGATAATGTAATCTTAACTCTACAAACGTGTATCGAAAATAGCATGATATCAAACGGAAACAACTTTTATAAGATTACTCATATAAATAAAGAAAAACTTCGAAGAGAAAGTCGACTCGCCATAAATTTAAAATGTAATGCCGAAGCCGCGGAGAATACAAAATTTTTTTTTAAATACTGAATAATTGAAATAAATGTTACTACAGTAAAATTAATAAAGCGAAGATTTAGCTATAAAAGTTTTATCAAATTGGACAAGTATTATGGAACAGAGGTGGTATACACAGGTTTCAGTTCATTAAAATCTGCTATACATGCATACTTACCCGTGTCGACATGTAATTTGTTCAACTGAATATCAATTTAATATTTTTACAACGTTTCTAGGTTTTTGAGTTTTTACCTCATTTGCAATTTACCAGGAGCAGTGGAACCAGAACCTTCAAATGAGCAGTTTAAATAAAAAACGAAAAACATAAGTTTTCCGATAACTTAAGTTTAAAAATAATATATTTTATAAAGTATAAAAAATCCAAATCAATAATACCAATGAAAATGGGGAAGGTTTTTATAAATTTTTTGGGAAATTAAGGGACATTTCCAAAGCCTCATAAAATCAATAAATATCAAAAATTTGGATTTGTCAAAAGGTAAAAAGATGGCAGCCAAAACGAATTTCCAAAGAACAGAGAAATAGTTTATTCGAATATAGAAACTTTTTAATAATAAATTTTAGTTTTCAATTAATCGGACTGGAATTTATTGGATAATAATTCCATTAATTTACATAAATTGGCATAAATTATTCCTAAATAAAAACCCAAATAAAATTAATAAAAGGAAATTTAAAATACATGTTGATGAAAAGTATTATTTAAGAGCTTGAATAATGATCTCATAAATATACGAGAGGTCACAATCCAAGCCTTAAAATATAAATTATTAAAACATTTACCTGCCAGCCATTTTAAAAATGGCTAATTCATAAACTTAATCATAATTGTAATTGGTTGTTCATTAAAACTTCTATTACAGAAGCTTTTAATGAATTGAATCAGTTGTAGTATGTCTACATGTAATTTGTTCAACTGAATAAAACTTATATTATAAGAAGGAAGGAATTTGAAGAAAAATATTTTTTAACGTAAAAACATAATAAATAGTAAATAATGCATGCAAACTTTCAAAATGTAGAAATGTTTAGATCAATAAAATTTCTATATAAAACTATTTTTAGTAACTTTTTAGAAAAGTTTTTTTAAATTAAAGCCGAAAATTTTTGAAAAAAATACCAATAATTCTACTTTGAGTTGTAGAGAAAATTATGAAATAATTTCGTAAGATTTTTCATGAAATTCAATCAATTTAATATTTTTACAACGTTTCAGATATTTCAAAATTATCCATCGAAACTCTAGGTTTTTGAGTTTTTACCTCATTTGCAATTTACCAGGAGCAGTGGAACCAGAACCTTCAAATGAGGAGTTTAAATAAAACGGAAAACATAAGTTTTCCTAATAAGTTTTTTAAAAAAAACTAGTTATATTGCTACATATTTAAATAAAAAATACGTATGAATAGATTAACTATTATTTAATAAGTTTTATTAAACCAAAATTTATTGTTTTGAATGTGCAGTTATTGATTTTTATGTGGAATTTTTAATTTTTATTGATTTGAATGTGCATTTATTGATTATTATGTGGAATTGTTACTTTTTATCGATTTGAATGTGCAGTTATTGATTTTTATGTGGAATTGTTAATTTTTATTGTTTTGAATGTGGATTTATTTATTTACATTGATTTGGCTGTGCAATTGTTGATTATCATTGATTTGAGAGTGCTTTTATTGATTTTTATGTGCGACTACAAATTGCCTTTACTTGTTTGTTCAACTTGAGGAGATGAAGAAATAACAAAAACATAAGTTTTCCGATAACTTAAGTTTAAAAATAATATATTTTATAAAGTATAAAAAATCCAAATCAATAATACCAATGAAAATGGGGAAGGTTTTTATAAATTTTTTGGGAAATTAACGGACATTTCCAAAGCCTCATAAAATCAATAAATATCAAAAATTTGGATTTGTCAAAAGGTAAAAAGATGGCAGCCAAAACGAATTTCCAAAGAACAGAGAAATAGTTTATTCGAATATAGAAACTTTTTAATAATAAATTTTAGTTTTCAATTAATCGGACTTGAATTTATTGGATAATAATTCCAATAATTTACATAAATTGGCAGAAATTCCTAAACAAAACCCAAAGAAAATTAATAAAAAAAAATTTATATTAAATGATGATGAAAAGTATTATTTGAGGGCTTGAATAATGATCTCATAAATATACGAGAGATCACAATTCAAGCCCTAAAATATACTTTATTAAAACATTTACCTGAAACGGGTGCAATATTGATTTTATATTCATAGATAACATTATTTTAAATGTATTTTCATACATTTTGAAACCTACCAATAAACAGTATGACAATCCAATCAATGATAGTTATTATTATTATTATTATTATTGTTTCGTGCATGTCAGCAGTGGCAATTTTTGTGTTCCAGAATTGCCCATCAATTGGCGGTGTCTAGCAGCGAGTGAATCCGAGACAAATGTAACACGAATTTGCGCCAATATAAATGAAGGAAATTATCAGAAGTGTTTTAGAGCGATTAGAAAAGAGAAATAAAAATTCCAATTCAAATACTGATCCGTGAAAATCGTCCGTAAATCCAATTACTAAATACCAGCAGCTGATAATGAGATGTTATGCAATGGGAAACTTTGTGAAAGCTGATGGATTCTGGCATAAAGATGGGATTAAGGTCGACAGACAGGCAGGCAGGCAGGCAGGCAAGGAGGCAAGGAGGAGGCAGATGCAGCAGAGGAATCACCGAGAACTTATACAACTATTACGGACGAGTATCAATCAGTTTTGATACGGTTTGACTATCAATGAGATCAATTACAGATTAAATTGGCAGAAACATAAATTTCTGTTGCGGAGGGAGGAGCAGCAGCAGACAGAATCAAATGATGGACAATGATAAGGAGGTCTTACAGCAATAATATCCTCATTGGCTGGGTAAATAACCATTAGATCCCCATGGAAATCCGCGATCAGAAACATATATGTACATTGCAAGGTATTGCGGAATTGTCAAAGGGGCAAGTTCCCCGAATGTCACCTGTATGTGGGAATCCCTGGAAATGATAAGGAACTCACCGTAACTCATTTTCACAATACATTTCTACACGTTTATTTCACTGGTGGATTATTATTCAACTTTATTCTCTCAGTGTCCGCCTCAGTTGCGGTAACTGGTTTGGTACATATTTTCTGAAACTTGGATACTAAGCAGTAGTGAGTTGCCATAATTACTTGCTTGCTTAGATTTCAGGGATTGTAATTATTTCTCCTTATTGTTCCTCACAACTGCTCCTCAACTGTCCTTCCCTCCATTCCTTGCAGACTCACAACTGCTCCTCAACTGTCCTCCCCTCCATTCCTTGCAGACTCACAACTGCTCCTCAACTGTCCTCCCCTCCATTCCTTGCAGACTCACAACTGCTCCTCAACTGTCCTCCCCTCCATTCCTTGCAGACTCACAATAGTTCCCCAACTGTCCTTCCATCCATTCCTTGCAGACTCACAACTGCTCCTCAACTGTCCTCCCCTCCATTCCTTGCTGATTCACAATAGTTCCTCAACTGTCCTTCACTCCATTCCTTGCAGACTCACAACTGCTTCCTCCTTCAAACTGTCCTCCTCCTCCATTCCTTGCAGACTCACAATAGTTCCTCAACTGTCCTTCCCTCCATTCCTTGCAGACTCACAACTGCTCCTCAACTGTCCTTCCATCCATTCCTTGCAGACTCACAATAGTTCCCCAACTGTCCTTCCCTCCATTCCTTGCAGACTCACAACTGTCAGTCTCCTTGCGACTCACAATGTTCCCAACTGTCCTTCCCTCCATTCCTTGCAGACTCACAACTGCTCCTCAACTGTCCTTCCCTCCATTCCTTGCAGACTCACAATAGTTCCCCAACTGTCCTTCCCTCCATTCCTTGCAGACTCACAACTGCTCCTCAACTGTCCTTCCATCCATTCCTTGCAGACTCACAACTGCTCCTCAACTGTCCTTCCCTCCATTCCTTGCAGACTCACAACTGCTCCTCAACTGTCTATCCCTCCATTCCTTGCAGACTCACAGCTGCTCCTCAACTGTCCTTCCATCCATTCCTTGCAGACTCACAACTGCTCCTCAACTGTCATTCCCTCCATTCCTTGCAGACTCACAACTGCTCCTCAACTGTCCTTCCCTCCATTCCTTGCAGACTCACAACTGCTCCTCAACTGTCCTTCCATCCATTCCTTGCAGACTCACAACTGCTCCTCAACTGTCCTTCCCTCCATTCCTTGCTGATTCACAACTGTTCCTCAACTGTCCTTCCCTCCATTCCTTGCAGACTCACAACTGCTCCTCAACTGTCCTTCCCTCCATTCCTTGCAGACTCACAGCTGCTCCTCAACTGTCCTTCCCTCCATTCCTTGCTGATTCACAACTGCTCCTCAACTGTCCTTCCCTCCATTCCTTGCAGACTCACAACTGCTCCTCAACTGTCCTTCCCTCCATTCCTTGCAGACTCACAACTGCTCCTCAACTGTCCTCCCCTCCATTCCTTGCAGACTCACAATAGTTCCCCAACTGTCCTTCCATCCATTCCTTGCAGACTCACAATAGTTCCCCAACTGTCCTTCCATCCATTCCTTGCAGACTCACAACTGCTCCTCAACTGTCCTCCCCTCCATTCCTTGCTGATTCACAATAGTTCCTCAACTGTCCTTCACTCCATTCCTTGCAGACTCACAACTGCTCCTCAACTGTCCTTCCCTGCATTCCTTGCAGACTCACAATAGTTCCTCAACTGTCCTTCCCTCCATTCCTTGCAGACTCACAACTGCTCCTCAACTGTCCTTCCCTCCATTCCTTGCAGACTCACAACTGCTCCTCAACTGTCCTTCCCTCCATTCCTTGCAGACTCACAGCTGCTCCTCAACTGTCCTTCCATCCATTCCTTGCAGACTCACAACTGCTCCTCAACTGTCCTTCCCTCCATTCCTTGCTGATTCACAACTGTCCTTCCCTCCATTCCTTGCAGACTCACAACTGCTCCTCAACTGTCCTTCCCTCCATTCCTTGCAGACTCACAGCTGCTCCTCAACTGTCCTTCCCTCCATTCCTTGCTGATTCACAACTGCTCCTCAACTGTCCTTCCCTCCATTCCTTGCAGACTCACAACTGCTCCTCAACTGTCCTTACCTCCATTCCTTGCAGACTCACAGCTGCTCCTCAACTGTCCTTCCATCCATTCCTTGCAGACTCACAACTGCTCCTCAACTGTCCTTCCCCCCATTCCTTGCTGATTCACAACTGCTCCTCAACTGTCCTTCCCTCCATTCCTTGCAGACTCACAACTGCTCCTCAACTGTCCTTACCTCCATTCCTTGCAGACTCACAGCTGCTCCTCAACTGTCCTTCCATCCATTCCTTGCAGACTCACAACTGCTCCTCAACTGTCCTTCCCCCCATTCCTTGCTGATTCACAACTGCTCCTCAACTGTCCTTCCCTCCATTCCTTGCTGATTCACAACTACTCCTCAACTGTCCTTCCCTCCATTCCTTGCAGACTCACAACTGCTCCTCAACTGTCCTTCCCTCCATTCCTTGCTGATTCACAACTACTCCTCAACTGTCCTTCCCTCCATTCCTTGCAGACTCACAACTGCTCCTCAACTGTCCTTCCCCCCATTCCTTGCAGACTCACAATAGTTCCTCAACTGTCCTTCCCTCCATTCCTTGCAGACTCATAATCATTCGACAATGTCCGGTATTGATTAATGACAGTTCATCGAAAAATCGAGATATTTTGACAGTATTTTAAATAATCCGAATTAATTTTGGACGGCGAATTCGGATATTTGTAAAACGGCAAATATTAACTAACGAAACGAGAATTTTTGTTTAAATAAACTCATATTATTAATATATGCGCGCACGCGGATCGAGATATCAATAGTAATGTTTATGTTTTAGATGTAATTCATAACGGAGATCTCGAATCTGTGTAGAAATAGCAGTTACAATATTACCAGCATAAAATAATAACCAATCAAAATCACTCAAAATGGAATACCTGAAATCCAAATCTTTTAATGTTGGGCTTGGTTTAGTCTTTTCCGTTTCATTGGCGGACCGTTTATAAGTAGATCCTTTCAAGTCGTATTTCTCATGGATCCTAATCGACGGCACCAAATTATTCATGATGACAAATCTAATGTTCTTGCCCATTGTCTAGAGACGAGAAACGTCAACATTATCAAATGCCATTCCAGCGGTATTCCACTCATACTTGATAGCAATAGAGTCCATAAAACTTTGGGAGCAATGTTCTCGGATGTTGAATGAGATTGATGTAATATTCAGGCAGCAGCTTCTGTAGGAATGACGCCTCCTTATGCTGCACTGTTTTGATAATGAATTCATCATCACAAGTTATGTAGAATATGGAGCCGGATGCCCCAGCATTGGATAACTCGCGTAGTTCTTGATGACAGATCGAATCCTGCACATAATGCATATCTCAGATCTCAGATCTCACTATTACATTGATGGAAGGCATTTATATTCATGATATTTTGTTCAGGAACTCCGCTAACCTTTGTGGCGGTATGTCAAGGTCAATACAGCCCCTCCCAACATCACTTTAAGGCTTCAAATATGGCACAAATATGGCACAAATATGGCACAAATATGGCACAAATATGCAGCTCGTATTATAGCTTTATCAGATTAAAACTCAAATAAAAAACAACATATTATTAGTAATAATAATAATAATAATGAGGGATGGAAACCGGTTACCGTTAACTGAAATTCTAAAAACCCGGTTAAAATGTGTTCTACTCAATTATATTTCCTAAAGCTTGTGTCATACCTTTCATAATTATGGTTATCCTAATAAGCAATTTCAGTAAAAAATCTCACAGTAAAAAGGCGAGATTTGTAGTTATTTATAACAAACACTGCTGCAAAACTTTGATTTCGAAAAGAGAAAAGAAAAGAAAATATAAAAAATGTGGTGACCTGACACCTCATCATACGAGACATTTCATCATTGCACATTTGAACTATAATGATTGCTATAATGATGAAATGTCTCGTATGATGAGGTGTGTGGTCACCAATAAATATATGTGTGTCTAATATATAGGTCTGTGAGAAATGTATTAGCCTTCACTGGGAATGGTGATTGGAAATGCCAGAAACACCGAAGCAGTGACATATTTCAACGAGGGAAGCCAAGAAAAATTATTTTTAGGATATAATGAGTCAGAAAATGTAATAACTGTTCCAGGTGCAAGCATGAGTGACAGAAAGCAAGATTGGAATGGCAAGGAGAGAAGGCCAATGATGTAGCAAAGATTCATCATGGGAAAAGTCAAGATTGAAGGTGAAAGAACTAGCAAAAGGCCAGGGTGAGTGAATTAATAAAATCCTCGAGTTGTACTTGAATTTGATCATGTGAAAAATACATTTAATAAAGTTATACTTTGGGCCTTATTGACACATGGCAAGGTCTCAAGGATCAGCATTTATAATATCAATTATAATTTTATATTTTTGGAACTTACAGTTCTCTATTATTACTATTATTATTAAATGAGCCATTCTTGGGCCAAAACGACTAACTCTACCCTGCGAATTTATAAAATT
>CM039682.1:362500-475000 GCA_022537955.1 Schmidtea mediterranea
TAAACAGAACAATAAACAACTGTTTATAGTCCTGTATTTGTTTCTTGGTCGGTGAAGCATACCCAAAGAATTTTATTCAGATCCCCATCAAGGCCCCTGAGTTATTTTGAATCATTAACTCTTCAGGTGCGTATGCTTGAAACATATTTTAACCCATAGGGACTGAAAATAAAAGAAGGCATTGTTTTCGTCCTTCTTTATGTTTAGGATTTTGTAGCGTGCAGTGCAAGTGTTAAGTGCTTGAGGGATTTTTTATGCGCGTGTGGTGTACGCAATGGTCACTGTGATAAGTTTTTAATGTGCGTGTAGGGCACGCCGTAAGTGCTTGAAGTGTTAACAACAAAAATTGCAACTGATTCGCTTAGATTAAACTTATTACAGTTGGAAAAATTCAAGTAACTGAAGTAGTGAAGAAATTATCATTTTACCAGCTTGAATAATTCCTGAGACGCTCTTCATTCCTTATTTCTGGTCTATATAATTAAATTGAATCAGGCTTAAGTCAGATGTATTTAGCGTACTGAAACCTATGACAACAATAACAGGGTTTGTAACTAGTAAGTAGTATTCCTGTGTGCAATTTCCTTGATATTTCTTTCATTCAGTCCGACAGCAACCGCAGATGGAAATCACTAGTAAAATATGAACTGGCACAAAACAAAAGACCAAATAAAATTTATTGCAATAAAATCAATAAGGTAATAATAATGATAAAAATGGAAGCGATTGTGAACAAAACGTTCACAACTCATCACTGCGTTTACGGACTTGATGCAATTGCGCGGATGAGAGGCCTTGCACGCAGATGGCGTTGTGGTCATACTTGTCTGCCTGGCAGAACTTCAGGTGCTTCATCAATAACTCAATCGATATGTGGCTTTGACCGTTGGATATCGGCCACGTCACTGCCTTCTCGTTGACCTTGACCTGGACTCGGTAGCCACTGAGATCATCTGACAATATTTATTTATTGATTGATTGGTTGATTATTAAATTTCAATAATTTTCAGTTATAAATAGATATCAATTGCAATAAATCAATAAAATCAGTAAAAATCACTAAAATCAATAATAATCATAAAAAAGTTTAGAATAATAATTAATAACAATATTTAGTAAATTTAATAATAATGTTTGATGAAATCAATAAAAATAATAATAATAATAATATCTGTAATCAATAATAATTACTATTGTAAACAATGTTAATGATATCATATACATTTTCTTTTTTGATTAAATGGTTTCATTTTATTTTACATTCTCTGCATTTGAGTACGCCAAAACCTTCAGTCGCGTGTGCTCTACAATATTGCGGTACTCAGACATTCAACACTTGAACGTTGGTGGTCAAAACCTTCAAACGGGCAATAGTTTGACTATTTCATGATCAATAGCATTAATAATGATAATCAATAGCATTAATAATGATAATCAATAGCATTAATAATGATAATCAATAGCATTAATAATGATAATCAATAGTATTAATAATGATAATCAATAGCATTAATAATGATAATCAATAGCATTAATAATGATAATCAATAGCATTAATAATGATAATCAATAGCATTAATAATGATAATCAATAGCATTAATAATGATAATCAATAGCATTAATAATGATAATCAATAGTATTAATAATGATAATCAATAGCATTAATAATGATAATCAATAGCATTAATAATGATAATCAATAGCATTAATAATGATAATCAATAGTATTAATAATGATAATCAATAGCATTAATAATGATAATCAATTGTATTAATAATGATAATCAATAGCATTAATAATGATAATCAATAGCAATAATAGTGATAATCAATAGCATTAATAATGATAATCAATAATATTAATAATGATAATCAATAATACTAATAATGATAATCAATAGCAACATAATCAATAATATTAATAATGATAATCAATAATCACCTTGTGACAAGTGCGGACAATGAAACAGCTCCAATCCGACATTCCCTGAGAACGGAATAATATTTGAGGTGCGGAATGTTGTGAAGCGGTGTTGGTGATTGCTTATAAGTGACAACCGCTTTGAATATGTCTTGGCGGTCATCGGGGCTGATTGGTTGAATAGTCCTAGCAAAGCCACAATCGGCAGCACCGTTTCAGCATGTCCGAACCAGAATGTAGCACGGTTATAATTCTGTTTGTCGAGTTGCTGCTTGAAATGTGGAGTGTTCGTTGCTGGTCCTGCAGATTTCAATACGGATTGATGAGTGCGAGCTGCCGACATGATCTGATCGAGTATCGGGGACATGAGAGCACATCCTTGCAACCAATTGATCTCTTTCCCATATGCTTTAGTCCAGTAATGCTTGAGATCGTAAAGGTATTCGAGTACCGGGAAATGGTCGCGTTCCAGCAACATGCACAACGGAGAGGTTTCCTGTGCAGCAAACTGATGGTTGAACGGGCAGACAACAAGCCCGTCTCCAGCAGGAGACAATGGACATTCATGGGGCCGCATGAAACTCGAGAGATTTGTGGCAATCTCGTACCCGCACATTACAAACAATGCCCTGACGTCATCTGGAGGAATGAATGCCCTATCAGTTGCCACAAACCAAAGAGACATTTACCCGGGGCCAATTCAATATCCGTCAATTTCCATTTCTCCTGGATATCCTTAATGACCCTCCTGACCTCAGGCCCATTGCTGTATCTTGTGTATTCTATATTCGACGCTTTGTTCTTCAATACGCTCGTCGTATAATGCGGGCATTTATCAAAGAATCGCAAGCAATTGTCATTTTCCGTGATTAATTTAGTTAATTCTTTCAGAGTTTTAGTTTCGTTGAGAAACTGAAGGAGAAAAAAGAAAAGAAATGAAAACTAATTTCTAATACAAATGAACTAAATCAATAAATACTATTGAAAACCATTATTGATTAATTTGAAATTGGAATTGATTTGAAAATTAATTATAATTCAAAATCAATTAATTGACGAAATTATTTCCAATGCCAGAAATATATTAATTAGAATATCAATTAAACAACTATTAATTGAGCGATTATAATATTTACTAGCTGTAACACGTCTAAAATGGCAACCTTTCTCTGTTCGAAGTTTAGACTTACATTAAATAGTTATTTTCATTTTCTAGTGGTCTAAAAACTTATATATATAAACTATAAACTTATTTTTATTTACTAAATATTAAGTGATATCGAGTGCAATTCCCAATAGTATACTAGTTTCGAGTTAATGGCTCTCATCAGTACTATGTGGGAGGCGCTCAGATTTCCCTGAGCGCCAGGTACGTGTAAAAACACTGTTATACACTTATCATGATGCACTGGACATCAAATAAGTTTGCAAAGTTTGGCTTTAAGGCAAGACAATAAGACGAATATTTATCTTGAACCTCCTTTCACTTGAAACCACGGTAGATACAATCATACCTCATAAGTTCAACACAGAAACTGGTAACAAGCTATCAGACTACCAAAACTACTTGAAAAACTTTATTTCATTAATCACTATGCCTGATTATATTCAAAGAATATACGATACATTAAGTGATATCAGTAGTGTATATCAGTAGTGTATATCAGTAGTGTATATCAGTAGTGTATATCAGTAGTGTATATCAGTAGTGTATATCAGTAGTGTATATCAGTAGTGTATATCAGTAGTGTATATCAGTAGTGTATATCAGTAGTGTATATCAGTAGTGTATATCAGTAGTGTATATCAGTAGTGTATATCAGTAGTGTATATCAGTAGTGTATATCAGTAGTGTATATCAGTAGTGTATATCAGTAGTGTATATCACTATGTCTGATTATATTCAAAGAATATACGATACATTAAGTGAGACTAAATTTGTGTTGGTATTGTCGTACTCAGAATGTTTTTCAAATTGAAAAAGGAAGATTTGTAAGTTTCTGGGAAATTTAGATTATAAGATAGCTTCTAATCCGTATACTGTACGAAATATTTGTACTAATAAGTCAAAAACTCCGGTTGGATATCAGAGAGTACAATAGATGATTTCTCTGTAATATGTCTGACTTCATAATTTTATTGAAACGTTTTATTAATTATTGGGAAAGTGTTATATGTGACGCATTGTTGATAAGGTCGTCATTGGATCCAATAATTAATGTAAAAGATGCTATGAGCACGAATGTTTTGAATTAGTTTGATTATGTTAAAATGATGTTTGTGTGTAAAAACACCTCATCATACGAGACATTTCATCATCATAGTATTTCATCACTAAGATGCCTGTGATCTCAAGATCACAGAAAAACTGGCCTTGCAAAGAAATGTGCACAGGAGCAGTGCCCGCATTTTATGCTGACTGTATTACAACGAAGAAGATAAAATGAAATACTTGAGAAAATTAGCTAATTTGCAGTAGCATACCATAAACTCAAAACTTAATCTAGTCAGTCAGGTTATTTTTCATTAATAACCTTTTTTATAGGAGTCCAAGCACCTGGTGAGTCAGAAAGTTGGAAATAATAATAATATTATTATTATTATATATTTATTGAACAAATTATTACTTTTTAAATATTTTAATATATTTTTGTTCGATTAAAATTTTATTTATTATTATTATTATATGAAAGTAATTCTATCAAAATATATCATAAAATGCATTTAAATGGCGATTTTTTTCAATTAAAAAATATTTTTAAAATATATCAATAAAACAAAAATTTAAAAATTTTGATTAAAATAATTTTAAAATGGAAAAAAGCATAATGTCAATAATAATAATCAATATTTGGATACTTATTGAATAGAAATGCGATAAAAGGGAATTTATTGATCCAAGATCGTACCAATCACCTTTGATAGAGAGAGAGAGAAATAGAAAGAGAAATAGAAAGAGAGTGAGAAAAAGAGAGAAAGATAGAGAGAAAGAGAGAGAAAAAGAGAAAGAGAGATATCAAAGGAAACCACAAGGTCCACACAAACAAGACGGCGCAATCAAATGCGGATATCCGATAGTGATATCTGATCAGACACGACGCCGAATGAATTGAGCAGTAATTGTCGGAAGAGTGAGACAGAAATTTGCATATTAATGCGCAAGCTAAATGCGTCGATTCCGTCAGTAAAACGCAATTAGAACAGCGATGAAGCGCTCGGTACAGCTGGGATCGAAACGGGCTTAATTCACGTGAATACAGAGCACAGAACGGATACAAGTTTATGTCACGTTTGTGCAATCCAATACTGACGGAGCAGTCACTGTTGCTATGCCATCATATATTTATTGACCGATAATCCATATTCATTATATCGATATTTCAATATTGGGTCAATTCGGTTAAATTTCACATTAACTTTCAATTTTATTCGACAACATGACATTTTTATTCCAATATTATCTGCAAATCGATTTTCTCTATCATTTATCTATTGCAAGCTATCAATCGTATTTAATTAATATTATGATTTATGAAATTGATTTTAATTGATTATATGATAAATTATATTTCAAATATTTCTATAAAGATTTTCTATTATTATTTATTATATATATTATTATAATTTTATTATTTTTATTTATTATAATATTTATTTTTATTCATTATTTTGTATTATATAATTTATCTGTCGTAATATTTTTTTTTATTTATTATTTTATTATTTTTTATTATATAATTTATTTTTATCAATCGTATTATTTTTTTAATTTTATTATTAAAAAAATTAATTTTTATTTAATTTAATATTTATTTTTATTTTTTATTATATAAATAATTTTTATTTATTTAATTTTAATTTTTATTCATTTTTATTTTTTATTATATCATTTATTTTTATCAGTCGTATTATTTATTTTTTTTTTTTATTATAAAAATTATTTTTTATTTAATTTAATATTTATTTTTTATTACATAAATAATTTTTATTTATTTAATTTTAACAATCGTAATATTTTTTTTTATTTTATTATTTTTTATTATAAAAATTAATTTTTATTTAATTTAATATTTATTTTTTATTATATAAATAATTTTATTTATTTAATTTTTATTTTTAATTTAAATTATATCATTTATTTTTATCAATCGTATTATTATTTTTTTTTTATTATAAAAATTATTTTTTATTTAATTTAATATTTATTTTTTATTACATAAATAATTTTTATTTATTTAATTTTAACAATCGTAATATTTTTTTTATTTTATTATTTTTTATTATAAAAATTAATTTTTATTTAATTTAATATTTATTTTTATTTTTTATTATATAATTTATTTTTATCAATCGTATTATTTTTTTATTTTATTATTTTTTATTATAAAAATTATTTTTTATTTAATTTAATATTTATTTTTTATTACATAAATAATTTTTATTTATTTAATTTTAACAATCGTAATATTTTTTTTTATTTTATTATTTTTTATTATAAAAATTATTTTTTATTATATAATTTATTTTTATCAATCGTATTATTTTTTTTATTTTATTATTTTTTATTATAAAAATTATTTTTTATTTAATTTAATATTTATTTTTTATTACATAAATAATTTTTATTTATTTAATTTTTATTTTTATTCATTTTTATTTTTTATTATATAATTTAATTTTATCAATCGTAATATTTTTTTATTTTATTATTTTTTATTTAATTTAATTTTTTATTTTTATTATATAATTTATTTTTATCAATCGTAATATTTTTTTTATTTTATTATTTTTTATTATAAAAATTATTTTTTATTTAATTTAATATTTATTTCTATTCATTTTTATTTTATTATTTATTAATATATAAATTATTTTTATTAATTCTAAGGTTTATTTATATTTTTTATGTTATTATTATAAAAATTATTTTTTATTTATTACCATTTCATTATTTGTGTGTCAATATTAATATATATTTTCATAATATCTCTTTATCATTATAGATAATGAGCATGGTTAGGAGAATTAAAATTCCCATATAAGAAATATGTATAAAATGCCGCCATTAGGAGTAAAGTAAGGATTAATAAAGACAAATATTAAAAATTTAACAATATAAAACTGGACAAATAGGGAAAACTGTCGATTTGCCGCCCAAGCGCATAAAATGAAAAAATTAACCAATCAAAATGTCTATTTCACTCACCGCGCGTAAAAAAGTAGCTGCACTCATTTTAGATCGAGTTAATGAACTGGTATATACTTTTATTTGCTTCAAAAGGTTGCTAGGTCGGATAATCGCATTTAAACGAGCTCGGAATCGATTGCCGAGAATCATCATTTCCTCATAGCCAACAGATGCCAATTCCTTTGACTTCGACTTTGAAAATGGATTTTTCCAATTTTGTAGTGATAACGGTAAGATAGACCGTCCATGACTATTGTTAGCATTAGAAATTTATTATCCAGCATTACATTAATACCTCTTGCTTATTTTCTTCATCACGTTATCAATTTTATCCATGTCTTTTGCTGACGGAAATCGAGTCCCATGTCGGAAAATAGTATTAATTTGCAATAAATTGCATTTTTCTAAATAGTTCGTTGATTCTTTAAATTCAATTAGCTTCGAATTTCGATACGCAGTTTTAGAACTAAAAGTGTTTAGATCAGATGACTGCAAAACTGCTTCTTTGAAATCTTCAACTTTACATATACCAACAATTGCACACAAACGAAATAAAAAGGTAAATATCATTGAATAAAATAGAATATTAAAATTTTAAAATAATAATTGCAAAATTATAATTTTGAAATCTACAAGTACAAAAATTAAGAAATTTACTTATTTAAACAAACTTGAAATATAAAAAAATATAATATTAATAGTTAAGCTTGTTAATTTTAAAGTAAATAAAATTACGTTAATATACGAATAAAATTATGATATTTTAAATTATTTAACTTTAAAAAAGTTGCATTTTGAAATTTGTTTTCTAATTATTTTTATTTATAATTAATTTGATTTTATTTAAATTTGAAATATTGAATTTAATTAACGATCGTTAATTTTAAAAAATGGACGATAACATGAATACTTTTCTTGAGCCTCTTTGTTCAGCTTCATACAAAGCTTGCGATATAGATGGAAATGATTGTTTGAAAGATCAGGTATTTATTTGACCTAGCCGTTCTCAAATTTTTGGCACTAGGACAGATTCCTGCCGATTTGCAACGTTTCGAAAATAATGAAAAAGGATCTTCCGTTCAGTGCAAAGGTACGAAAGATTTTTTTGAATCAGGTTTCATAATATATATTTTATTCAGATAGCCAAGGATGCTAAACAGTGCGTTCAAGAATGCGCATCGGAATTCATCAGCTTTGTGAGCAGCGAGTTATAATTTTATTTTTTTGCGTCTTTTTAAATATCCTTCAAAGAGCAGCAGAAATCTGTCAAAATGACAAAAGGAAAACAATTAATGGAGAAGATATTTTGCAAGCTTTTGCCAATTTGGGATTTGATAATTACGTGGAGACCTTGCAGAACTTTTTGCAAACTTATAGAGAGGTGAGTTCATTTTATACAATTGAAATGGTCATTTGATGAAAGTGTCAAGGCAAATAAATTTGAAAATGATATCATTGACCTGGGCAACAATAATAATGCGCAAGGCAGGCCTTGGTCAATGGCGCCAGTAAACTCAAACTCGTCATCAGAACTGAATATCAAACTGAACATGCCTCATCTGCTTTCCATGCTCCCGTTGACCGACCTCACCTCGAGCAATCTGAATTTGGAAAATCTTCTTCGTGATTCAGATTTCCAAAGAGCAGTTTTGAATCACTTGAAGAAATCATCAACCGATGAAGACTCCTTTAATATGGATGAAGCATTATAATTATTATTTTTATTGTTCAAATTATATATTTTTTGGATTCTTATCCTTTCTTAAAATTATATTTAATTTGAATTTTTTCTATATTATACTTTTATTTTATTGAATCTTCGGGTTTGTAAAATCACAAATGCTAATTTTGAATTTAAATATATTTTGTTGTTGAAATTACTCATAAAGAGGTCTTATAGACCGCCACACCATATAACAGTCATATGGTACACTAAAGTAGCGTTTATGTGTTCAGCTTGACCCCTCTAGTGATAGTAGTGATTCGACTGCTGCTTTGAACGATTATATTTCTTTGAAAGACCTTGCTAAGGCATTGAGAGCCTTTCATCACTAAGAAATGCATTTTAAATCTTCAGTTAAATGTGTTGGAGCGGAATTTGTTTTCTGCTTTTGTTAGAATTTGAACTTTTAGGAGGTCCTGCTTATTTCTTAATTATCCTTCCTTGCGCCCACCTGCTTTTATTTCTGCTTGTTGAGACACTGAAACATTAACTGTATGTGGTATAAAATAAATAAGACAAATATAAATTATTGAAAAACATAAGTTTTAATATTAAATAATTTTTAAATAAATTTTAAAATATTTTTAAAGTATTATTAAATAACTTTTTAATTATTGTTAAAATATTATAAGTATTTTATATAATTTTTTAAAATATTTTAAAATATTATTAAATATTTTTTAATTACTTTTTAAATAATTTATATTTGTTTTATTTATTTGGTTTATTTATTTTACAGTTTATTTATTTTACACCACACAAAATAAAAATGGAAACCATTTGAAAAATGAACAAAATATATGTTGGATGATGAGGGCAAACCCATCAACACATTTGTCCTGGATAAATGTTTTAAGACGGCCTGGAAAATTGAATGGAGAGTGAAATGTATGTGCTGAAACTTGAATCCCAATTTTTTAAGTAAGCTGAACAATTTTGTTATTATGCCATTAATTGTGATTTAATTTTTGAACGATAATCGAATAATTGTTTTATTGTGCGTCGCGTGTAATTTATTTTAATTAGTTTTATTCGGTGTGTTGTAAAATATTAATATTTGTATAACATAATAAATTATTAAGTATCATATGCGATTTATTTCTATGTTTAACATAATCAATACAAAAGGGAATATAATTTTAAATTTAATAAATATATCTCTAGAAAAATATCAATAAATAAAACCCTTTTGATTTTTTAAGTTAATTGAAAATATATTAATATTAAAATAAATAAAGAATTTCATTTTTGAATACTAAATAAATAATTTCTCTTTAGGTAAATATAAAATAAATAAAAACATTTTTTATATTAGACATAAAAGTTTTTAGTACAAATAGGAAAGAAAATTTAGTTGAAAGCGCCCAAGAAATAATTTAGATTCCACGATCTTGCACTGTGAATCCTTAAAAGGTCTAAAACTAAAAACAGACAAAAACGTTTTACATATATCTTTTCACTCAGACATAGCACGCATTAACACAACACGCATCGTAGAAAAAGTTTAAAAGTTCTTATACAATTCTAGCTGATTTGATTTGGCATTATCATCTAGAAAGATGGCGCTCCTCTCTGGAAACAATTCTTGAACATTAGGATAAACTTCTTGTCTTCCGTGAAAGGAAATCATTGGTCCGTAGATATCGAAGAAATAGCACCAATAATCATCACAGAACCACCGATACATTTATATACATTTGGGAGATCAAGTCTAAAGATTTCTATGCCACATAAACGCTATGAGACATTTGTCTTTGAGACCAGGGGTTTTCTAATTGCAGCTTTCCTTAGAATTCAGATTTATGCAGCTCCCGATGAACATGTTTTGTAGAAATTGGGTTCTCTAGGTCTTCATTGAGCTCTGCATGATATAAATATATAATTTACGAGTGTACCCAAAGGTAAACCATTCTATTTATTTATAAATATTTCTAAAATAATATAAATGTTATTTTTTTATTATTATTTAAGACAATAGATATTTAAATTTTATTTAAAACAGAAATTACAATAAATGCTCAAAGTGTTCATCATCAATATCAGTGAAACGTTTACATCTTTTTAATACAGCATTACATGCATTATGGATATGTTGTCATGGAAGTGATATCAATGTAATAAAACAAACTAAAATATTTATATTATTTTAAATCTTTTGCAAAATATTTAAATTCTTTATAGCCTATCACGTTTTTTTATATTTTACATTTTCATTTTCATTAATTAGAACATTATTATTACTATGATAATAATTATGATTATTATTAAGAAAATATCAATGAAAGAAAAAAGAGAAAGCGAAAGAGTTTTTATATTTTGTCTATGAGTGATCAGGAGCTTTTATAGATCGAAATATTTCATATGAATAAATATTGTGCAAATTGGTAACATTGTTATTTACTTATATTTTATTTATATAAATGATTCCGCTAGCGACAAAGAAAAAGATTTTAATACTATTATTATTATTATTATTATTATTATTATTATTATTATTAAAGAGTGTCAATAAAAAGAGAATGTATCAAAAAAAAGATATGCATATAAATAGACGTAAAAATAAATGATTTTCTTTCAAAATCTATGTGCAAATAATAAATTAAAAACAATGAAAAAAGAACTTTTTAGTAAAATAGAACTTTTCATCTCGTCAATTTAACCAAAAATATTAGCTTCCATTCCTAATAAGATTTATGACGGGGGGGGGGCATGAGAAAGAAACCAACTAGTGTTTCCTAGCGAGAGCAGAAAAGTTCAACCCAAATGTCCATCATTTCATTTCTCAAACTCGATCTTTTATATTTCTTCACCATCTCCATTATTGAATCTCATTCATAGACATAAAGAGCTTGTCCTTCATGGCGGATCAGATTCTTATTTTCAGATATTCTAGATATTCTAGCCTCACGTTTCTATTACTTTATGTGCATTCTTTATAAGTGAAATATTTCGACCTAAAATAATTCCGGTTCACTTCAATAGGAAATTTAACAAATATTTTTCTCTCCTTCTTCTTGTCTAATTGAATCTTTCTTACTAGTTTTTGTTTTTACGCTTGATTTTAAAAGAATTCAACAACTTAAACAAATAAAATATAATTTTACATATTAAAAATTAATTTAATTTAATTTAAATTGTAATAATTATGAAACATTTACACAGAACAAATGTTGTTTGTCTAATGGCAAATGAATGGCAAAACAAATTAAATTTCCTCGATCGCATTTTAATGTTTCATAATTATATTTATTCAGTGATAAAATTAAAACAAAAATCAAATTGTCTAAATCAAATGGTAAAAATATTGAAAAAAATTAATTACTAAATAGAAATTTATTTAAATAGAATGAAAAATAATTTGAATTATTCATTGTTTGAATAGATCAGATAATATTATTTATACTAGTGAAATATCAAATTTCGGAATTATTTTTGTTGTTTAGACTTTGTTGAAATTTACTATTTGTTCTAATTGGAGAAATATTTTCGTAATCGATGGAGTAATTATTATTATTATTATTATTATTTATTTATTATTTCATTTGATACCAATCAGTGAGGAATTCAAATTATTTATCAACGCAATCAAATCTGGATCCGCAGTATTATTCCGCAGATATTTCAAGGAGGAATATTTGGAGCGAAAGGTTAATATCAATTTGTATTGAATACATTCGGATTTGATGGGGGATAATTATAATATTTTATTATACTTTGATGTGTTTTATGATAACTTTGATTTTTATTATTCAGGATGCCGATTTGTGGAGTCCGATTCATCACGCATGCTTTGCAGGACACGCTGAAATTGTAAAGCTGCTGATTGAGCACAATTGCGATATCGAGGCGCTTGATAAGGTACATTTTAGTGATTATTTAATAATATTTATTTACCTTGCAGCGGAATCAGCGGCCGATTCATCTCGCATGCGATCAAGGGCGCTCAGAGGCAGTCAAACTGCTGATTGAGCATAAATGCGATATCGAGGCGCTTGATAAGGTACATTTTAGTGAATATTTAATAATAATTATTTATTTACCTTGCAGCGGAATCAGCGGCCGATTCATCTCGCATGCGATCAAGGGCACTCAGAGGCAGTCAAACTGCTGATTGAGAATAAATGCGATATCGAGGCGCTAGATTGGGTACATTTTGATGAATATTTATTAATATTTATTTATTTACATTGCAGGGGAATCAGCGGCCGATTCATCTCGCATGCTATTACGGGCACTCAAAGGCAGTCAAACTGCTGATTGACCATAAATGCGATATCGAGGCGCTTGATTGGGTACATTTTAATGATTATTTATTAATATTTATTTATTTACCTTGCAGTGGAATCAGCGGCCGATTCATCTCGCATGCTATCACGGGCACTCAGAGGCAGTCAAACTGCTGATTGAGAATAAATGCGATATCGAGGCGCTAGATTGGGTACATTTTGATGAATATTTATTAATATTTATTTATTTACATTGCAGCGGAATCGGCGGCCGATTCATCTCGCATGCTATCAAGGGCACTCAGAGGCAGTCAAACTGCTGATTGAGCACAATTGCGATATCGAGGCGCTTGATGTGGTACATTTTAGTGATTATTTAATAATAATTATTTATTTACATTGCAGTGGAATCTGCGGCCGATTCATTACGCATGCTATCAAGGGCACTCAGAGGCAGTCAAACTGCTGATTGAGCATAAATGCGATATCGAGGCGTTTGATTGGGTACATTTTGGTGATTATTTAATAATATTTATTTATTTACCTTGCAGTGGAATCAGCGGCCGATTCATTACGCATGCTATCAAGGGCGCTCAGAGGCAGTCAAACTGCTGATTGAGCATAAATGCGATATCGAGGCGATTGATGAGGTACATTTTGGTGATTATTTAATAATATTTATTTATTTACCTTGCAGTGGAATCAGCGGCCGATTCATCACGCATGTGATCAAGGGCACTCAGAGGCAGTCAAACTGCTGATTGAGAATAAATGCGATATCGAGGCGCTTGATGAGGTACTTGATATTAAAATCATAAATCTCACTAATTTATTTATATAGTCGGGTGATTCACCGATGGAAATTGCTGTGAAATCTCACAATGAAAGAATTATTCATATTCTAAATGGGGTAATTTATTTCATTTGCAAATAGAGTTGTCTCTCTACCTGCCTCAGTTCACAGCCTGTCCCCGTCCCCCCTTACCATGTCAATAATTATTTATAAATATTTCACTGCGACCGCATAATTATTGTGCAACCCCCTCAATGCAGCATTCAGCTAATAACGGATTAATGGAGTGACATCACCGCTTGATTTCCTTTAGAATGTTGCACAATAATCCCTGATTGACAGGCAATTAAATCTTTAACTTTTCATATAAAATGCAAAACTTCATTAAAATTTAATTATTGATTATATAAATTATAATTTTCAAATAAATCTCACAAATTTAATTATTTATTTAATATTTAAACAAACGAGAGTTAACAAAATCATTTTACAGAAAAATAGAAATTATGTGCCATTTCTATGCACAACATATTTAATTATTTAATTGATTAATTTTAATCCAATCATTCACCAGCACTCATTTCACCTCAATTATGCAGGGCCCTTTCACCCCTCCCTATATAAATCCGATAGCAAATCCCACCGATATTGAATGCATTCATTGCTCTCTATTCTCTTATTTTCTCTATTTCGTTTTTCCTATCAGTTTGATTTGTCTGCATTTAGCCTTGCTTGTTGCGGGCCTGTAAAAATGGCGACCTGAAGAAGGTTTCCACGTATCTAAATGGTGCCGCCATAGAATATTGTGATAAGGTAAGTGATTTGTTGACTGAATGGGAGTGAATAAGCACCAAATATTCAGGACCAAAGGCGGCCGATTCATTGGGCATGTGAGAGCGGCAACATCAAAGTTGTCAAATCATTGATTAAAACAAAATGTGATATCAGTGCAAGAGATAAAGTAAATGTTGAGAATAAATATTTCATTAATTGAGATTCAGTCTAATTTGTCCCCCCTGGACATTGCTATTAAGAATCAGAATAAGGAGCTCGTGGAGCTCCTCAAGGCGGAGGAATTGGAACAACAAGTTTGTTAATTCGTATTATATTTATTGCTATAATTCTCATCAATTGAATCTTTCTCGTTTGAAAGTAAAATCAGATCATTTCACTTGTTTGCAAAATGGCGTCAAAATGATCCAATTATTCATTTGATCCTTATTTGAAATGTGAAACATTTTGATTGGATAAAATTTCTAATTTAAATGTTTTTTTAGTTTACATATATTTATTGCACCCATTCAGAGGCGTAACTAGGGTACGGCAGGCATAACGGGCGCCAACTAGAGGGGGAGCGCTAAAAGGCGCCTAAGGTATAAATACGCAAATGAAAATAAAAATATATTTTTATAGATATAAATATGTGTATTAAAAAACTGCGTATGAAAAAGCAAGCATTCGTTTTTCCCAATATGCGTAAAGGATTGCAAATATTGCTGACAATCTCGGTTTCTATTGCCAGTTGCGAAAGGTCATTTAGCAAATTAATATTGATACTTTCATATTTGAGAGCCTCGATGGCCCAAAGTCGATTATGTGATCTCGTGTTACTTAGCATATAACGAGAAATGACCGAAGAAATAAAATTTGATAATATAATTAAACAATTTGCGTCAGCTAAAGAAAGAAAGAAAGATAAATCTGTAATAAAGTGTTAATAGATTTAACTTGTGTGATTTTTTACCCAATTCTAAAGTAGTTTTATAGAAAATAAAACGTAAGTAACCTATTGTCGGAGAGGGGCGCAAGATCGGTGTTTTAATTGTAGTGTTTTAATAATTCAATTTACCAATCAGCAGTTCGGGGAATTCAATCGATTATTTTTACTATTTATTAACTGCCCCTTCAATTGGATTTGATTTAATAGTTAAATTTATCAAAATGGCGTCAGCAGCGGAATCCTTTGAAATATCCTAGGAACAAGAACAGCAATTCTCGTCCGATTTCTTCAGCAAAGGAAACCAAATATGCAAAATATCCTGACGGTGTGGATTAATGTCTCTTACCGACAGGCTAATTTCTGAGAAGCAAAAAAGGTTCCAATTAGTATTGTAAAGACTAAAATAGATCTTGAAAGAAGAAAAATCAAATTGCTAGAAGAGCAAATCTTTGAAAGTAGCCTTGAACGTATTACTGGATATATTATGAAACTGAAAAGGTCAAGTCAAAGTGATTAGAAAGCACGAGTTTATCAAAATGATCCTCAAACCAACAATGCCAAAGAACTATAGCAAATTCAAAACTGAGGAAGATTTTGTTTTGAATCTGGCGAGGAAATTTCCACTGGAAATTTGATTCATTGAGAGCAATTCCATTGAACTGCTCCAGAATGGAAAATACTGCTGAAACAGCCCGTTGGTTATTTTGGCTTGGATTTGACAAAATTTGTTTAGGAGGAACTGTTAGTAAAAATCTATTTCCAAGAACATTGAAGATGGAAACCTAAATCCTTCACTAATATGAATGAGATTGAGGATAGGTTTGAACCCCAATTAAGGTCTGAGCTTGAAAGTGATAGGAGTGAAGGAAAGGGATCTATACCACTTATTGATGTGGTATTCACATATAGTAAAGGATACGGATAATCCGAACCGTCAAACTCTATTACAATGCCAATCATTACCATGACAACAGAAATAAAACTCCAAGTTCACAAGCAATAGAAAAAACCGATTAATAATTGATGCTCTGTTGTTTCTGATGCCAAAGTTCAAAACACTGCAATTACAGATAGTGCCGGTTCATTTATCTCAAAATCAGCATCAGATTAATAATTGAAGTATTTCTGTCACGATTATTGTATTTTTATTGATTGCCATCAGCTATTGGCATCGAGATTCTTATCGCTTGGGGGCTCCTTGGGCATCTATCTGCTGTGGCATACCCGATCAATCGTTCTGTACCTGTAAATGCAACATAATCGGCAGTTTGTGCGGTTTCCTCGATCTCAGCCATAATCTCAGCGGAAATTTCTCAATTGAATAATAATATATCTACATTTTATCGATAAAACAAACAACAATAACGCGATAATAAATTCCTAAATCTTTTATTTATCGAAGACCAAAATTCACAATTCACAAGAAAATTTTATAATCATACATAAATTCCAATAAAGATTCATCGATTTTTACAACATTCAAAATTCATCAGAAAATCTCCAAAATCATTGATGAGAATAAACAAACAGATTTTTCAAGAAAAACTAATAATTTCCACAATTAGAAAAAACATGAAAATTCTAGAAATCACATGAACAATTTAAATTCCATAATTTTCACAATTAACGTTATAATTTTTTAAATAAATTTTTAATTTAATTTTACAAACTTTTCTCTCGAAATTGACCAAGAATCTCAAATGTATTTCACGCGGAAACCTGTAAAATCTGATCAAGTATTTCTGCAGTTCTCCTCAAACAACCAATCAAATCGTATTGGTAGTTTTCCCGTTTTGGCTTCAACTGGATTTTTCTCTTGGAACCAGAAGAATTACCTTTTCATACGTTTTCTCAACCCAAATTGTCAACGAACGAATTTGAAAAAGTAAATATTCAACCAGAAAACAACGACATAAAACCAACTGGTAGTTGGACAATATGGAATAGGGGAAAATGGCACGGACAAACTGGTATATATTTAGTCCTCTACCACTTTGTCCATTCACCCTTTGTCCTAGAACCAACCAACTATTACATAATCACTAGTTAAGAAATTGGAAAAGTCATGAATTCTTCTATTTCTTAGGAAGGAGAGCCAGTAAATAAGTTGCCAGACAACTCAGACAATTTTATACACCAATCAAACAATTCCGGTCTGATGTCATACAAATTTCTATCAGTCCTTATAAGGGTTTTCATGTAATTGCGGTATTAGAAGTGAAAGAGTTGGAACCTTCTACACTTCGAAGATGTAAGATGGTTATTATGCGATAACTAGAATGGATGCTTGGCGGTGTCACAGTGACATATGCTACCAAATTTCGGTGTAAGCAGATTCCGTGGTGATTAAAAAGACATGTTTAGAGCATCGGAAGTGACACGGATCTGGCACGAATTGCCTCCTGTAACATTCAATATCAAATGATCAAAGATTATGAAGCATGTGATGAAGCGAGATTGAATAGATAAAGGATGATTAGTTCCGTACGATATTGATAGCATGGACGAACCTGACTTGATCAGATTTGGAGCAGTAACAATATTCAGCATCATTCAAGAGAACAAAGACAAAATTCTTCTATTGATCTTCTTTGAAATGTTAAATAGATACATTGATATATCTAGTGGGGATATAGCAGTGGATTTTATAATTGTTTAAATTTCACGGAATAAACGTGTTGTCTTGAATTTGAATTAGATTGGATAGCATAACTTTCATACAACATTTCATTAAATGGTGGCAAATATGAATTAATTGAATAAATCACAATAAATAATGAACTGAATTAGATTTTTACATATTTATTGTCTAATTTTATTTCGGTCGCCATTTTGTATAATTTTATTTATTTTTTGCAAACTTTGATTTGATTATATTTCATTCAGATTTTAATGATGGGTCTAAAATGCAAATCTTTCTGTAACCACAGGCTGTGCAACACATGTAGGTCATATATAATTTATGTGGTTTTATATTATTATATTAATAATAATAATAATAATAATAATAATAATAATTATTATTATTATTTTTATTATATTATTTTTATTATATTATTATTATTTTGATTATTATTATTATTTTTATTATTATTTTTATTATTATTATTATTATTCTTTTGATTATTATTATTATTATTGTTATTATTATTATTATTTATTATTATTATTATTATTATTTTTATTATTATTATTATTATTATTATTATTATTCATTGACATGCTGTGCAACACATGTAGGTCATAAATAATTAGTTACTATTATTATATTAATTTCAAATTAGTTTATTAAATAATTCAAATTTATTATTATTATTATCAAACCACAACTCTCTATCTAACCCATTGGGACTTATCCATAGTTAGTAACGAGGCTTGAGATATTGTTTCATGCAGGCTTCTGAATATTTATATTCTTCATGGGATTTTCAGTACTGTCCCAGTCACCACATTCACTGGTGAAAGATCATTTAGCACCCGGAATTAGTAGAAGCTTACCTGAAATATCGAATAAAAGATGAGGGATTAGCAGGTTTGCGTTGTTATACATTGAGAAAGACATGCAAGTGGATACCGACGCAGTGATCGATCGTATTGCTGTGCTTAAGAAATACTTGTCGCAATAATTGCTTTCTATAAGACATTAAATGATTGAATAATGTTGTGTTATATGAAAGATTATTTATGCATCAGTTATATCAATATTGTCAGTTGTGTTTATTCTTCAATCATTGTTTGTTGGAATTGAGGTGAATATTTTTGCGTATTTATGCAACTTCTAAAACATTACAAAATTCTTTAAAATTCATCCGCTCAACCAAAAAATCCTGTATCCGTTGCTGGGGTCGCCATATTTAACTATCTAAATGCTCATGTTTATTGTTGGTTTTGTTATTGATGTGTTCATTGTGATGAGTGAGGAAGGTTTTATGTTTTTCTTCTATGCAAATTCCCTCAGATTACAAACGAGAGACCTTAGAGAAACAAATAAAATTAAAATTAATTTCATCATTTTTATATTTAGCGCTCAGGAAGAAAACATTTGATAAAGGTTCAGAAATTGGAAGTGGAGCATTCGGGCATGTTTATAAATGCAAGGGTTCTGGAATAGATACGGTTTTTGCTGTCAAGTGGATAGAATTAAAAAAGATTGGTGTGAAATGCATAGAAGAAAACATTAATAAATTCCTACCCAAACTGAATCACCAGAGAATTATAAAGTATTTCGGAGCTATTCAGACAGAAGATCATTTATGCATTTTCATGGAATACCTTTCTGGAGTGAGTTATTCCTTTCATTTTCTTTTCATTCATTAAATAAAGGAACTTCACTTTGTTCTGATTGTTCTTTGCGATTTTGAATGTTTGCAATATCAATAGAAATCTTCTTCTAGCATTTGAACCTTCCGTCTCTGATTGGGTCTGAAATTGTTGCTAAATATTCAATAAACTTGAATTCTCACAAGGTGCTACATACAATTTCCTACATGCAGACAAACATTAAGCTGTGCATGTAGTAGTGACCTTGGGTAATAATATTATCCAATGAAATGGCAGTTTCTATATTTTTGTATCTCTTTCCCATACTTATTCAAGTATTAAACGGCATTCTCATTCCTTGGCAAAGCGGGATATTACGTCTGGTACCTAAAAGGTGCTGCTAGCTATTGAGATAGCTGACAACTAAGTCGATTGGAGAGATCAGTACCGGAGTCTAGAGAAAATCTTTTGAGTGGTGGTGGGCAATTTGGTTTATTGCTATAGAAAGTCTACCAGAAACATCGAGAAAATTTAATGTTTCATGCAACCATCTCTGATAGCCCGGAGAGATGAGGTGTTATGTGCCACAACGGAACATCTTAGCTGCTGTACAAAACAATACAAAAACGTCTATTTTCCTTTGATCACAAATTTAATCATTTGTTGTCTCGTATTATGTAAAATGATTGCAGTTGTCTTAATTTGTTCATTTTGTGTCCAAACCTATTACCATGGTGGCAAATCTCTGCAACCCCACTCAGTTTTCCCCAAGGCCATCCAATCGAGATTTTCATTCTTTATTATAGTACCGATTCTTCAGCAACAAGTTTCAATCCAAACCGACGGGATAACTTCATTCTCGTCTCTGTGAAGTGGTGGATGACCTCGAGCTGAATGTCTTTGCAATCTGTAAAGGCCTCATCAATATAGTTTCCTTTTGCCTTTCTGAATGAGGATTTGTAATAATCTGCGAGTTGCATTTAATTACAAATTTAATAATAGTGTTTATTAGAGTTACCCGCTTTATCGGAACTCCTAGTGTGTAAAACGTCTGATATATGGATACGCTCATACTATATCTGGTACTTTTGTCATATTGACATTATTTTCCTTTCTTTCTTTATCAATAATCAAATGCATACGATTTTTGGTTTATCATGCAACGAATTTGCTAGTTTCGTTTAATTCTTCTTTAATTTTCTCATGTTTCTCCATTCTAGCTTTTATTTCTTCTAAAGATTTCAAATCTTGAATTTTCAAGTCATATTTCATCTCCTTGTCATCCAGCGTTTGGAATAATAAAAATTTCATCAAGGATTCTTTATCCATTTTGTATTTTAATATATTTTCAGTCATCTTCTCCAATTTTTCCCAAATTTTCTTTCACGTTCTCTTGCTCTTTGGAATGATTCAACGCTTTCTGTAGATCTTCAATTAGTGTTGGTGGTTTGAAAAATGCCTTCAAGAGTTTTTCCTTGTATCCATCTTCAGATTTATTCTCATCATAAATCTCTACAGCTTTTCCAGACAAAAAGGCTCTGACAAAATTTTTCTGCAAACTCTCTTCAATATTGCGAATTTCGAAGAAACGTCCAATTTCAAAGATGAATTTTTGGATATCTTGGCCCAATTCGTATAATTTTGGTTACTCTACAAAATTAGCCAATAACGTGGCCGCCATATTAGAGTTACCAGTTTAATCGGAACTCCTAACATTTAAACGTCCATAATTTTAACTAACAGTTTCAAATTCGCAAAAACTAAAATATATTTTTAAAAAACAACGTTAAATAAAACAAAATCTTTCTAAAGAGATTTTCTGATATATAAATACGCTCAGCAGATTTTCAACATTCCACAATCATTCCACCCAACAAACTATTAATTAATTAATTTACATCATAATTTTATCCAATTAAATCTCATTGAAGTAGAATTTTTCTGAATTAGTGAAAATAGTAAAATTATTTCACATAAATTACTGATATAATAATGATTTCTAACTCCAGGGCTCCCTGGAAGATGAAATAAAAAGGAAGAGATCCCTAGCCACGGAAAATATCATAAGGTACAGCAAGCAGATACTTGAAGGCCTGGAATTCCTGCACGGAAACAACATTATTCATCGAGATATAAAGCGTAAATAAATGTCAATAATAATATTTATATTGAAATTATTATTCAGCGGACAATATATTGATGAGCAATGGAAATAATATAAAAATAACAGACTTTGGTGTCAGCCGGTCATTATTGAGGACCTGTGGCAATGTAACTAAAGCTGAAACAACTATTGGAACTCCAAATTTTACAGCTCCTGAGGTTTTCCTAACTAGTGATGAAGGGCCACCCTATACTGTGTCAGCGGATATCTGGTCGTTGGGGGCCACTGTTATCAATATGATAACTGGTTAGTGATATTTCTATTATATTTGAGATTGCATTTTTAATATTACTATATTTTAATAACTTTATAATAATATATTATTAATAATAAGTTTTTTAATAAATTTTTTTAATATAATTATTTTTATTATTATTATTATTATTATGATTATTTATAATTATTATTATTATTATTATTATTATTTATTATTATTATTATTATTATTATTATTATTATTATTATTATTATTATTATTATTTATTATTATTATTGTTTTTTATTATTAGTATTAATGGCAATGTATTTAAGATGATATTTTATAGTAAGTGTGATTTTTTAAAAATCATTTCCAATTATATTCTTTAGTTTGCTAAAGTATCTTTAAAATAAAATACAAACTCACACACACATAACCCGATAATAAAATACTACCTCACACACACATAACCCGGTAATAAAATACAAACTCACACACACACACATAACCCTATAATAAAAAATCAACTCACACACACATAACCCGATAATAAAATACAAACTCACACACACACAACCCTATAATAAAATACAACTCACACACACACATAACCCTATAATAAAAAATACACACAAAAAGTGAAATGTCATGAACAATTGTTGTTACTTGCAATTTTAATGATAAAACTTTGCCATTTGAAGATATTTCAAGCGCTTTATCACATTTCAGCTTTCTGCGAGTGAGAGAGGAGCGGAAGGAGCAATGCAAATCGTAATGCATTTAATTAAATTGCATTAGAAATGTTTCAAAACAATTTTCAATGATAGTTTAAGAGAAATGATTGAAAATCTGCACAAGAAATACATAAAAAATGAGCATTTTGAACTAACTCTAGCATTCAATGTAGTCAGATAAAAGGTTAATTAAAATCACAAATGGGAGAAAATTACTCAAATTACAAATGAAATATTACAAATTATTTTAAAAACTTTAAAACTGTAAATTTAAAGAAAAATAAGTTTTTTATTTGTTTGAATGAATACAACAATGAAAGGCATTCATTTGCATGCAGGCAGGCCGCCATATTGTGGTTGTCATCCATATGCTGTCGTAAAAAAAATCGCCGATACTAAAAAGCTTGACCTGCCGGACTCCCAGTCGATGTCAAAGGAAATGAAAGAGTTCATTGAGAAAATGTTGGATCCAGATCCAGATCAGAGATCAACCGCAGCACAATTATTAAAATTGAAATTATTTTCTGAATTCGATCAAGATTAAATAAATTTTTATGTTTGATTTCTGGATGTATAGAAATATTTTTTGTTTTAATGAATGGAATTATATTTTAGTAAATTCTGCAAGGGAAAGGTTGCATTCGTGTTATCCAGTCTGGCTTGTTTTGACTTCTTTTAACCATTCCAGTGAACCTTGCGGTTGGATTATGGAGGATAACGTTATCATCCACCACCACAAATGGGCCCCTAATCCTGGAGATCCATCTCGATCCAAAATATCCAAATGAAATTCTTCTTTCCTTTGAAATATTCGAGATTTTTATCAATTTAAAAAATATAATTCCTAATTTTTCGGTGTGATAATTGGTTTCCATGTGTAAATTGCCCCCCCCCAGCCAACTTGCCCGCCCGCCCGCTAGCTAAACCATTTGACCACCTAAATTCATTTGAGTGGTTATGTAACATGCTAAATAAGGCGGCATTAAACCTTACCGAGGTTCCCGCCGCCGTGCTGTAACCGAAATATTCCATGCAAAACAATGCCACTAGTAGTAAGGCATTTGAGTAAGCAGTAGAATTTTGCCGGTGGCGCCTTTACAGAAATAAATCTCAATGAAATGTTTAATCAATGTCGCTTAAACGCGTAATTATTCCACAACAAATATCACTAATGAATAATAACTCCTTCCACTCGCAGACCTGAACTTCGGGATTAGAAAATCCAAGAACTTTATCACTGACAACCCGCAGCATTGGCATAACCTGTGTCAGGGTTGAAGGAAAATAAAAACCAATTTCAGACTTACATAATATATCCCTTCAATAACTTCTTTCTCAGTGATCGATTTTCGGTTTCCTTTCACAATTGATTGTTCAGGTGCGACTTCGGAATCGGTATCTGGTACCCTTCAAGGAAATCCCCCCCCATCATAATCACCGTAAGGTCATAGCCATTATCAAATGAGTACATGTATTTCCTAGTTTCCCTAGCAACAGAATTGACAGGAGTATTAACCGGTGAACTCTACTGTTTCTTTTCCATGTCATTTTCCAGTTTCTTAACTTTCTGATGGCATTGAATGAAAACGCTTCCTGATTCAAATGAACGGTTCCGGTCTGGTTCATAGACTTTCCGGATGTCAGAAAGATAACTCAAGAAACCTCACAAACAAATCATCAAATTAAACATCAAATAACATTTTCTACGTAGGAACGAGAACTCATTTATTTTCCGTTTTACTCGATATTAATCTTTTGATTAATATATTGATTAAGTAATTAATAATGATTTTCCTCATAGATTTCATAACATTTGATGTGACCTAGAACCTACTGAAACTGAACTAGACGAGTTGAACGGCATTGGGGAGGACGGTGAAGTCTTAATTGAAAGGTTTTCTGGTGAGTAAGGTCAATGGGAAAGCTTATAGCACTGACAGTGAATTAGAGCGGGTAAAGTAATAATGGTGGTCATGTAAACGGTTCAGACGTTTGTATTTTACCGCCAGGTCAAGAAGAGAAACAGAAACCGATCTCGGTGTCTTCATTTAAACAAATAACAGCACAATTATCATTCAATTTATAAATGATGTACATCAAGTACTCGGTTCGTGGGCTGTTACTCATTCAAACGTTAAATTCTTCATTAAATTTATATTTTATTAAAGATAACGGAAGACTGACTGTGAATAACCTTAGGCAAAGGGAGCTATCTCTCTACTTTAGAGAAAGGATGGGCAAGAGAATGCACAAAGAAGAAGACCAGAAAATGAAATGAGTAAGAAAATATTGAAAATGTCATTAGGAAATATATATAATACATACGGAAAATATTTCGGCGAGTTGGAATGAGTTACAATAAAGGATAGCCTTACATGTAAGCCGAGCTGTGGAAATGTATTGCAAATATATTTATATTAAATAATCAATATATATTTATTATTGATTATTTATAATGAGCTGGCATTATAAATTGCATAAATTAGCATTTGATGGCGCCTTGCTATAATCGGCTGTAACGGACATTTAATATTTGTATTGCGCACATTCATTATTTGTAAGGTTTTGGTCGCTCTCATCAAATGTGATCGCTGAACTTATAAGCCATCTAATTAGTGCAGTATTTTTCTGAATTTGATAATCATAATAATTAATAGCTATGAAACACCAATTGAATGCTGCGCACAGAAAGGCCGTTGTCTCAACTCATCAAGGGAAACTGCATCAGTAATGAATTATTATTTTCATTTATCGTGATCATTTTTGGTTGTTTTCCCTTTTATTTCAATGCGTTGTCAGCGATTTAATTAGTTTTGAAATAAGGGACATCAACTGCCATTCCGGGACATGTACTGTGTCGGGTACCAAGTGCTCTATAACGGCATTGATTATCAACTGAATATCATTTAGAGATCCCCTTGTCATTCAAGCAACTGTAAAAATTGAGAACAGGATGATTGATACATAAATTTACTCATAGGCAAAAATTTTTGATGAAAACCACCAATTTTTTAATGAATGCTTTCAGAAATACGACAGACTACTTTCCTTCCTCCGAGCCATTCGATGCATATAATGCGATGTGATAGGACCTAGATAACCACATAGACAAACCACTCTGGCAACGACTGAGGCAACCACTCTAGAAACGATTGAAGGGAACCACTCTGGCAACGACTGAGGGAACCACTCTAGAAACGATTGAAGGGAACCACTCTGACAACGACTGAGGGAACCACTCTAGAACTGATTGAAGGGAACCACTCTGGCTACGACTGAGGGAACCACTCTAGAAACGATTGAAGGGAACCACTCTGGCAATGACTGAGGGGACCACTTAGGCAACCACTCTGGCAATGACTGAGGCAATCACTCTAGCAACGACTGAGGGAACCACTCTAGAAACGATTGAAGGGAACCACTCTGGCAACCACAATAAACGTAACTAATGCAAATTCGTTTCAGAGATGCATAACAAAAGTTTCTAATGTAACATCAAATCTCAATTAAAACTATTTGCTAACTTATTTTCTCTTATACTTTCTTATTTGACATTATTTTACCTGTGATTGGTATTCATATTTACATTCCATCAAGTTATCCTTTAATTGCTATCATTTATTGCTTGGGTTTATTATATAAAATTCTTCAGTTATTCAATTTTTGGTATTTGCGTGCAACTGTGAAGGTTTCTATGATTTTCGTGTATAAAGACGTGCTGATAAATTGTTTGAGTCGTTGATTAATGTGTTTAGATAGTTGTTACAAATTATTTTACAGTGCAAATATTGATTTTTGAGTGCAATTTTAACTGAAAGGTTTAAAGTAGAAAATTTGCAAAGTAAGTTAGAGTCAACAAATACATAAGGTAAAAGCTTTAAAAAGTAAATAGCTGGCCCACAGTTATGTTACATAAGTTATTGATTAAGCACAAAAGTAAGTTACAGTTACATATGATAAATATTTTATTTAATATGAAATTTTCTGAATTAATTAATTTCAAATCAATTTAAAAGTAAATAATAATAATAATTAAAAGAAAGCGCCAATAAAACACTCGTTGTACGATATATTTCCACAATTTAACTCTCATTTTCATCCACAAAAACATACTAAGATAGTATGAATTAATTTAGATAATTTAAACATTATTTTTTAATAAATCAATATTTTAGTAAATCAATATTTGAATAAATATTTAAATACTTTTACACTAATTTTTAGAATTTCTTTACAAATATTAAAATTTTCATTTTTATTTTAATAATAAATCCCTTGAATGCCTTTTATAACTGCCTCAGTTTGTATGTATGTTTGAATGAGCCACGCAAACCTTGCAGCAGCAGCAAATTAACCCACTTGCCTTTATCGGATCAAGCTGAAATACGGCAGATAGATTCGTCACCAAGAACAATGCATTCTATCATAGTTTTAGCTTGATCGAAGGACAACAATTTACGTTTTAGAAAATCTTCAATTTGGTCACACATTATAAGAAAATATTAATAAAATATTCGTTTAACATAATTTCTTAACCAGATGATTTTGCGTAGTATTAAATAATAATTTATAGCATTAAGCATGCATATTAAAATTTTATTTTCCAGAGAATGTAAAAGCGTGAGATAAAGACAGTTTTATAAACTGTGCTTTTACGGTTAGTTTCTAAACAAAAATAATTAAAAATAATATCAAAATAAATAAGTTAATAAGCTTAGAAATGATTTTATTAAAAGAAAACGCCATTCAAACACTCGTAATTATATTTGTAATTATGTTTATATATGTATATATTTTTTGGATTATCTTTTTTATTTTATTTATATTAATATATTTTTATATATATATTTTTTTGGATTATCATTTATATATATATATATATATATATATATATATATATATATATATATATATTTATATATATATTTTAATTATCTTTTATTTTTATCAATATATTTTTTTGAGTTACCTTTTTTATTTTATTTTTATTAATATAATTTTTGAATTATCTTTTTTATTTTATTTTTATTAATATATTTTTTGAATTATCGTTTTTATTTTATTTTTATTAATATATTTTTTGAATTATGTTTTTTATTTTATTTTATATATATATATTTTTTGAATTATGTTTTTTATTTTATTTTTATTAATATATTTTTTGAATTATGTTTTTTATTTTATTTTTATATATATATATATTTTTTGAATTATCGTTTTTATTTTATTTTTATTAATATATTTTTTTGGATTATCATTTATATATATATATATATATATATATATATATATATATATATATTTTTTAATTATCTTTTATTTTTATCAATATATTTTTTTGAATTGTTTTTTATTTTATTTTTATTAATATATTTTTTGGATTCTTTTTTATTTTATTTTTATTAATATATTTTTTGAATTATCTTTTTTATTTTATTTTTATTAATATATTTTTTGGATTATCGTTTTTATTTTATTTTTATTAATATATTTTTTGGATTATCGTTTTTATTTTATTTTTATTAATATATTTTTTTGAGTTACCTTTTTTATTTTATTTTTATTAATATAATTTTTGAATTATCTTTTTTATTTTATTTTTATTAATATATTTTTTGAATTATCGTTTTTATTTTATTTTTATTAATATATTTTTTGAATTATGTTTTTTATTTTATTTTATATATATATATTTTTTGAATTATGTTTTTTATTTTATTTTTATTAATATATTTTTTGAATTATGTTTTTTATTTTATTTTTATATATATATATATTTTTTGAATTATCGTTTTTATTTTATTTTTATTAATATATTTTTTTGGATTATCATTTATATATATATATATATATATATATATATATTTTTTAATTATCTTTTATTTTTATCAATATATTTTTTTGAATTGTTTTTTATTTTATTTTTATTAATATATTTTTTGGATTCTTTTTTATTTTATTTTTATTAATATATTTTTTGAATTATCTTTTTTATTTTATTTTTATTAATATATTTTTTGAATTATCTTTTTTATTTTATTTTTATTAATATATTTTTTGAATTATCGTTTTCATTTTTATGTAAATAAAGTAATTTTTGTTCTATAATAAATTATTTGAGTCTAATTATTATCAAAATACAAAGAAATATGTTATAGATGAGACTCAGAGGCATTGTTGTTCGCTAACGCTTGTAAAATGGTTGAGCTTTTTAGTGTTAAAAGAAACGCCATTCAAACAACCGTTTTACAATATATTTCGACAGATTAACTCTCATCAGCAGGTACAAAAACCAACCAACCAATAATAATACGCATTAATTGATATATTTTAAGCAATTATTATATTTTAATTAAATATTTTAATAAATGAATATTTCAATTAACATTAAAAATTAATATTTAAAATTTATTTTAGAAAATATCTTGGAAGTCCTTGAATGTTAGAAAAGAATATTTCTGAATTCATTAATTGCTGCGCAGTCGGTCGCTTGGAAACGTCCCTATTTACCATATTCTTTACAATGTTTTCAAACTCTTTCCGTTTAGATTCGGATAACGTTGGATCGAAATCTACCTTTATCTTTTTCACAATTTCCTTAGTGCAACTGGGAATGTTTCCTAGAATAAATAACAAAATCATTTTGATATTAAATATGGAAGTTGAATTTATCCTTTTCCGGTGGGCCTAGGACAAGGTGAAAAGTGCAACCGGAACGCAAATTGTAACTGACAGATTGGGATAACCCTTTATAAATATTATTGTCAATATTATTGTCAATATTATTGTCAATATTATTGTCAATATTATTGTCAATATTATTGTCAATATTATTGTCAATATTATTGTCAATATTATTGTCAATATTATTGTCAATATTATTGTCAATATTATTGTCAATATTATTGTCAATATTATTGTCAATATTATTGTCAATATTATTGTCAATATTGTTGTCAATATTATTGTCAATATTATTGTCAATATTATTGTCAATATTGTTGTCAATATTATTGTCAATATTATTGTCAATATTATTGTCAATATTATTGTCAATATTATTGTCAATATTATTGTCAATATTATTGTCAATATTATTGTCAATATTATTGTCAATATTATTGTCAATATTATTGTCAATATTATTGTCAATATTATTGTCAATATTATTGTCAATATTATTGTCAATATTATTGTCAATATTATTGTCAATATTATTGTCAATATTATTGTCAATATTATTGTCAATATTATTGTCAATATTATTGTCATATTATTGTCAATATTATTGTCAATATTATTGTCAATATTATTGTCAATATTATTGTCAATATTATTGTCAATATTATTGTCAATATTGTTGTCAATATTATTGTCAATATTATTGTCAATATTATTGTCAATATTATTGTCAATATTGTTGTCAATATTGTTGTCAATGTTATTGTCAATATTATTGTCAATGTTATTGTCAATATTATTGTCAATATTATTGTCAATATTGTTGTCAATGTTATTGTCAATATTGTAGTCAATATTATTGTCAATATTATTGTCAATATTATTGTCAATATTATTGTCAATATTGTTGTCAATGTTATTGTCAATATTGTAGTCAATATTATTGTCAATATTATTGTCAATGTTATTGTCAATATTGTAGTCAATATTATTGTCAATATTCTTGTCAATGTTATTGTCAATGTTATTGTCAATATTATTGTCAATATTATTATCAATATTGTAGTCAATATTATTGTCAATATTATTGTCAATATTGTAGTCAATATTGTAGTCAATATTGTAGTCAATATTGTTGTCAATAATGTTGCACACACAGACATTCACATTATATATAGATTAAATTTTACTTATTAATTTATAACCATTGATCAATACAATTATAGAATAATTAATAATTAAAAATTAAATCTAAACTCACCCGTCATCATATTGTAAATCGTAACTCCCAAAGAATAAATATCTGCCGGAAATGAGTAAGGTTTATTTTTATTAATTTCTGGAGCCATAAATGAAGGACTTCCACAAAATGTCATTGCAAATTGCGTCCTGTCATTTGGCCCCATCAAAAGCCGACCCAATCCGAAGTCTGCCAATTTCACATTATTGTCCTTATCTATCAGCACATTGGCCGCTAGTTATAAAATATAAATAAATATTAATAGTTAATAAATAATCACGCTTTATATCTCGATGAATAATTCTCTTTCCGTGGAGAAATGCGAGTCCACTGATCATTTGCTTGCTATAATGAATCGCCTCGTCGAATGGAAGGAATCTTTCACTCTTTATCCTCTTATCCAGGGATAACTTAGTGATATCACACAAATCAAAGTTTAATTAATGTCATAAATAATAGCATTAAAAGACATTTAAGTCTTTTGATATTATTCTCAGTGATAAAGCGCTTTTAAACGGGCAAAATTGACCAAAGAAAAGTGGATTGGGATAGAACTTACGTAACCTTTGCACCGTTAAAATCCTCAATTTCTCTCATTTTCCTGTTATAATCTGTTGCGCACCAATCAGATGTTTAAGGCGGATTTGACCTCCATTCAGATATATATTTGAAATATAAACAAACATCCTCCACTTGCTGTTTATCCGCTCATAAAATATGAAGGCATTTTACATTTTTATTTATAAATAGCAAACTTGATGAATTTATATTTTATAATTGAATATGTGCAGATAAATTTATAACTGAAATGTATAAAGCAACAGAAGGAGTTAGAATGAGAAAACGTTTGGGTGGAGATGAAATGTAAGCCACTGGAGACATAGGGAAACCAGCTGACCTCGGAGTGCCAGAAAGGCATTAGTTTGAGCCTAGAGTCAAAGGAAGATGAGCAGATGTAGATGTAAATAAAAATTATAAAATTAAAATATTATAAAATAGGAAACATTTATTATTATTATTATTTATTATTATTTATCAATATTTTTTATGATTATAATTATTATTATTTATTTATTATTATTATTTTTATTATTATTTTTATTATTATTATTTATTTATTTATTATTATTATTATTATTTATTATTATTATTATTATTATTATTATTATTATTATTTTATTTATTATTATTATTATTATTATTATTATTTATTATTATTTTTATTATTATTATTATTTATTTATTATTATTATTATTATTATTATTATTATTATTATTATTATTATTATTATTTATCAATAATTTTTATGATTATTTGAATTTAAATTTTAGATGAACGGTTATGTAAAATGAAACTTTGTTTAAATCAATTATTACGTAACTCTCGGTTTTGTTTATATCGATGATCACGTCATATATTTAATATCGTAAACGTTGACTGAATGCGTCAGTTGTCATGGCAATTAGGAGCACAAAGTGCCAGATATTTATCAACCAATATCACATTGACGTTCAATACTGTTCAAATTAAATCAATTTCACTTTCAATCGATTTAAATTAAATTAAATTAATTATCAACTTATTGATATTTTTGTTATTTTTATTAAATTAATTTTTAACTTCTTTTTCTTTCTTTTTCTTTTTCAATTTTGTCTATTCTCATTTCTGCCAGGCTGCTCATCAGCGAGAATAATAACAATTCTATATAAACTTTATGAAGTCTAACTCACTCCTTGCACATATTCCATGAAGACGTACAAATCATCAGATTTTCTAATGATCCCAAAATATTGGATGATGTTCTCATGCTGCAAAATGTCGACATATTCGTTGATATCGTTCTCAATACACTTCGAATCAAGCACTTCTTCCAGTTTGTCGTGTCCGATGAACTTTATAGCGAATTCTCGGGTAATGTTTGATGCTTTGCTCCGGAAAACCGTACCGAATCCCCCTTGTCCAATTATTTCACCGTTTGCGAATGTTTTGGATTTGAGGGCTACAATGAAATACGGAAAGGTTATTTGAAAATCAACCATTAAAAGAATGGAATATAAGTCATTTACCAAACATTTTTACTGCTACGACAAAAGATTTGGCTGAAAAACAATATGAAGAATTTGTTTGGTTACTATTTTACAAGTCTGTCAATCTCTGAGTCCTCGTGTCCTTTAGAGATAACTTTAAAATCGGGTTATTGTTTTTGAAAGTCCGATTTGCTAAGTCGGCTCTTGGAGTACTTATTCTGAAAACCTTCAATTGTGTTATTTACTCCAGGGCTGTAAGTACAACTCATGTCTTTACATGTTTCTGGTTATTTTATTGCTCAGGCCTCCAATTAGTTTGGCTTTTCCATTACGGAATTAATTAATTTTAATTAGTTTGTTTTTATTTGGGGTTCAACCATGCCCATTTCACCTGATAAATATCAATTTTCAAATTTTATAATTTTGAATTAATTTCGGTGATATAATTATTTTTTGATGTTTTTTTCATTTTCGATTTTCCATGCACTCATTTTATTTCCATAATTTTATGACAGCCCCAACATAACCAAAACTCAATATAGAATACGTTTATTGATTTTTAACTCAAACTCACAAACTTTTATTAGTTAATTTGTTTGACTTTTCCTTTCTTTCAGTTAGATAATAATAGAGAAATTTCTAGTATGAAGGAGAATGATAAACTTTGGAAATAATAATAATAATAATAATAATAATAATAATAATAATAATAATAATAATGATAAATAAAAAATAATAATAATAATAATAATTATGATAATAATAATAATCATCATAGTAATCATAATAATAATAATAATCCATTAACAACCATCTATTGTCACCATTGGAAGCACAATGTGCAAAGTGCTATTGTCAATAATTCACTTGAAAAATCGATAAACACAGCACAAAGCAGCATAATCAAATGCAAATGTCAATATTAACATAAAAATTTAATATTTTTTAATGTGAAAATCTAATTTATATTTCAGTAGTTTCTGAAACGAGCGTTATAGAAAACAAACTTACAAGTAGGGCAAAGTTTATGATCACAAGGCGATCCAAGGCATTGGAGTCCCATTGTTGAGATCTAGAGGAAATAATAATTATTATTATAAGGATATGATGAGAATTAGGAATATTTATCAAGAAATATGAAAGAAATCTCAGAGAATGGACAAGGAGTTTCAAGAGCTGGGGAACACCGTAAGTCTCCCTCCTACATTCAGTGACCCAGTGACGGAATTGGAACTGCATTACTCTCATTGCCTTATTTCAGCAATGTTGCAAACTGGTATACATGATAAGGAATTAAGCAATTTCCAAGGTTTCCATATAGAATCTGTGATGAATTACATGGCGCAACAAAGGTTCACCACAGCTCATATTGACATTAGGATACCTCCTTCCAATCCTTCTGTCAAGGTGGAGGTTAACCCCGTTCAGCTGCCACAGTGAGTACCGCTGTAGCAATCATTTGCAGGATATGTCAACAGATATTAATGGCAACACCGCTCTACTGGGCATTTCCCTCATTTCCACCACAACTCAGGCACCCCAAGGATTTATCCGTGATGAGCCCATCTAACCAGATCAAGCACTGAAAGTCAAATGTAAGATTTGCCATGAAGGACCGGACCCGGTTTGTATAAAAATTGAAGTAAAGAGCAAGTTGCCGTCATTGTCAATATAGTTGTAAAATTTACCAATTTCTCTAAATGAATTTCTTCTGGCGTCTTTGGTTCGCTCTTTTCTTCTTCATGCGGTATTTCGTCTTGCATCACATCTGACTGTCTCTTTGTCGGTGTCTGAAATGAAGGAAGGAAAGCTAAACAAAGACATTTCTAGTTTCATTCAAATAGACTTGACCAGAATTTTGGCGTATTTTAATGAAATATAAACAAATTCTAGTTTTAGCTTTCAGCCGACATCCGTAAATGCGCCAAATGCTGTCAAATGCTGTCAAATGCTGTCAATGCGGTCAATGCGGTCAAATGCTGTCAACGCGGTCAAATGCTGTCAATGCGGCCAAATGCTGCCAAATGCTGTCAATGCTGTCAAATGCTGCCAAATGCTGTCAATGCTGTCAAATGCTGTCAACGCGGTCAAATGCTGTCAATGCGGCCAAATGCTGCCAAATGCTGTCAACGCGGTCAAATGCTGTCAATGCTGTCAAATGCTGCCAAATGCTGCCAAATGCTGTCAATGCGGTCAAATGCTGTCAAATGCTGTCAATGCGGTCAAATGCTGTCAATGCGGTCAAATGCTGTCAATGCGGTCAAATGCTGTCAATGCGGTCAAATGCTGTCAATGCGGTCAAATGCTGTCAATGCGGTCAAATGCTGTCAATGCTGTCAAATGCTGTCAATGCTGTCAAATGCTGTCAATGCGGTCAAATGCTGTCAATGCGGTCAAATGCTGTCAAATGCTGTCAATGCGGTCAATGCTATCAAATGCTGTCAATGCTGTCAAATGCTGTCAATGCGGTCAAATGCTGTCAAATGCTGTTAATGCGGTCAAATGCTGTCAATGCGGTCAAATGCTGTCAAATGCTGCCAAATGCTGTCAAAATCTGTGAAATGCGTTAAATGCTGTCAAATGCGCCAAATGCTGTTTAATGCTGTCAAATACTGATGACGACGATGACAAAGCAAATTCAAATTATAACAGTGATACAGTAACCTTTATTACAGGATGACAGTGATTTATTGTGTGTATTATTATTGGGTTGGGTATTGTTGGGGTATTACGAAAAAGCACGGTAAAACCAATAAAACACCAAAATGATAAAAGTGCAACATTAATTAAAAAATTTCCAAAAATTCGAAAGTAGTATTGATTGGGGCAAATTGGTATGGTTGAATGCCAAATTGAGAGACGAGTCCAGAAATAATAATAAAAATTTAGTGAGGGGTCCCTAGAAAATAATATAAAACAAAAGACAAATTAATTTTAAAAAATGAATTACTAATGGGAAGCCCGATGCAATGGGAAACCCGAGAGATGAGGAAAACCCGGCGTGTAGACGGAATAATAGAAAAGGGTAAATTGGCCTAAACCATATTAGATGGGCGCCACTGATCTATGGGGAGGTAATTATTTCCTTATTTCTAATTTATTAATGTAGCAAACGTTGTTGACAAATGTCGGCTAAGGTGGTCTGTGGGAAGTAATTATTTTTAATAATTTAATAATGTATCAAATGTTGTTGACAATTGAAAACAGTCTGAGCAGGAGTATAAAAGGAAAAGGGAAAAACACGAAATGGCCAGTGGTCGAAGCATACGAGTAGTCTAGTCAGGTCAGTAAAAGAGTCTAAACCCAAGTAAAGTCAAAAGTTATCTATCAGAAAAGGTGATTATACATTGTTTAACCTACATTAAGGTAATCAAATCTATTCAGCGGCTGAAGGGTGCAAATAAATCAGTGAAATTGTGATTACAAAACATTGAAATAAATCGGATTGAGTTGTAACTGTGGTAAAGCGAAAATAAAATTATTCTGTGTTGGGTTTACTTATTTGATTTAAAAAAGACACGGGGAGTCAGAGGGAACCAACTTTCAATAATAATAACCCAACAGTATTATTATTATCCCTTTATTTAAATATTTATTTCCAAACTGGTAGTGGCGGTGAACGACTGTAATTCCGTTAGTCGTAAGCCTCTGTAAATATTTTTATTTATTATTATTATTATTATTATCATTATTATTATTATTTATTATTATTATTATTATTATTATTATTATTATTATTATTATTATTATCATTATTATTATTATTATTATTATTATTATTATTATTATTATTATTAATATTATCATTATTATTATTATTATTATTATTATTATTATTATTATTATTATTATTATTATTATTATTATTATTATTATTATTATTATTATTATTATTATTATTATTATTATTATTATTATTATTATTATTATTATTTATTATTATTATTATTATCATTATTATTATCATTATTATTATTACTATTATTATTATTATTATTATTATTATATTATTATTATTATTATTATTATTATTATTATTTATTATTATTATTATTATTATTATTATTATTATTATTATTATTATTATTATTATTATTATTATTATTATTTTTTTTTTATTATTATTATTATTATTATTATTATTATTATTAACATTATTATTATTATTATTATTATTATTATTATTATTATTATTATTATTATTATTATTATTAAATAATTATTTTACTTGTTTCAGGAGTTCAATTATTTCTTGTTTCTTACTCTTTTCAGCCAATTTTATTGGAGAATTACCTTTCTAGAAACGAATTAAACATTCTGATATAACCAAAGACCTACTAAAGTAAGCGCTTCAGTGTTGCAATGCGCTCTGACCAAGAGCTTTACAATTTCTGCGTGACCTTTTTCACACGCTAAATGGATTGCTCGCCTCTCATTCTACAAAATAAACAAATTTTTTTCCAATTTTTTTGCACTATTTTGAGAAATATATTGGAATATTATTCTATTCACCAAGGAAACGGAAATGCTTGAGACAGACTAAAGATCTCGTTGAATGTAAGTTTACTATGAAGTTGTATTAATTGGAAATTTTTGCCAAAAATGCTCGTGAGATTCTGAAGAAATTGGAATGATTGTAAGAAAGGTAACTGAAAGCGAATAATTTATAGAAATGAAATTAGAAGAAAACACAGCTTTTACTCACATCCAAAGCGGCAAGGAGGCATTTTAGTAGTGTCGCATGAGCTACCTAAACCACATGCAGCCTGCTCAAACTCATATAACATAATCGTTCAAGGTCATCCAAGACAAAGGATAGGTGAAGGTCATATTTTAGTTTAAAAGCCTATTTAAGAATCAAAGGTTTTGGAAAATTTCGATTTTATGCGATTTAGAGATGCAGGGGTTTCTAATAGTCAAATGTTGAAGAAATGGTTTAAGGATCGAAAGCAGTTTTTTGGTGAAACTGAGCCCAACGTGCGTTTTTCATTCAGAAAATGGCTTGGATAAGTCATTTTAATTTACTATATTGTTACTTTATAAGGCTTTATAACATATATTTAAAACATAATACAACTAAAATATACTTAAGCAATACCATTTTATAGTAATGTGTAAAAATACAATAAAATTAATTTAAATCAAAACTAATTCAATGGCAATGAATATGTTTATTATTGTGTAATATTTATATATTTTGTTTGAATAGAAATTAAACTCCATTCATTACAGAAACACGCTATTATCTGTAGTGTACAACGCCCCGCCCCCCCCTATAGCTTCCCCTGGAGTTGAACGCTCCTTTCCATTGTTATCGGGCACTTTGAGAATCACTGTTTTACCAAACAATAATCGATTATTGATTTTTATTGATTTTAAAATCGATTTTTAAGTTTAACTTGATTTTTGAGTGCCATTATTATAAAAACACATAATTTTGAGACAGCACTTATTTTGTCTAGATATCTCCTCTGACGACAATCAAGATTATATTCAAAAATCAAGGAAAATATTTTTTTCCGATACTTTGTTTGTGTTTTTAAAGGAAACATTTTGGAAACATTGGGAACACGGCGTAACTAGTCAAGACATTATTCGTGAAAATGTCGCGTCTTGATTTAACTAAAAAGAACCTGTTAGAAAAACATCGAACAGTTTCCTGGTTCTGCCTGAATTAAGGAAAAGTAAATTCAATCGATAATTCTCAGAAATTTGGCCATGTCCGAAAGGTCTCAGCCGAATTTACTGAAGTTCATCATAGCAAAAATGAAATTATAGGCAAACACAAAAAACGTTAAGGACATTTACCTGTGCACAGGCCTCAATGTCGCATTTCTTAAGCATGAGAATTTTGGTGCATTCTACATGGCCTGCCTCGCTTGCGTAATGAATCGGACGTCGATTCCACTAAATAAATCAAACATATAATTAAAACCAAATCAAAGTTACTTTATCACAAGCCTCAATATTGCAGTTGGCATCAATCAGCAGTTGCACAATTTCCGTGTGGCCCATCTCGCATGCATAATGGATTGGACGCTTGCTTATCTAAAAGGTAATTGGAAGTAAATAATTTTTAACTCACCAAACAATTGCACCTGATCACACACCTCAATATCACAATTATTGTCAATCAATAACTGTGCGATATCAGCGTAACCTTTCTCGCATGCGAGATGAATCGCTCGCCAGCCGTCCTGATGAAAATGTTGGTAAAATAAATAATCATTGGAAAACGCACATCATCGCATGCCTCAATGTCACATTTATGATTAATGAGAACTTCCACAATTTCTTTATGGCCTTTGCCACAGGCGAGGTGAATTGGGCGCAAATTCTTCTATAAACCAATTATATAATCAATTCAAATAACATCTTGCCTTTTCTGGTGCTTCGATATCACATTTCTTTGTGATGAGAATGTTAACAATTTCTTTCTGACCTTTCCAGCATGCAAAGTGAATCGGCCGCCAGTTGATCTTGCGTAAATAATTTAGTCAATAAACCCGTTATAAACTTACCTGATTGGCTGCTTCAATGTTGCACTTTTGATTGGTCAGCGCTTTCACAATTTTTAAATGGCCTTTATCACATGCTAAATGGATCGGCCTGTTAGAATTCTGATCATTTGCATCAATATTGCACTTTTGATCGATCAATAATCTCACAATATCCGTGTGACCTTTCTCACATGCTAGGTGTAGGGGTCGCTGATTATTCTTTTAAGACGTTGATGTAATGTTATTGAAGAAAATTACAAATAAATATACCTTATCACATGCCTCTAAGTTACACTTTTGGTTTATCAACAATTTTACGACTTCTTTGTGGCCTCTTTTGCACGCAAAATGAATCGGCCGGCAGTTATTCTAGGAAAATGTGTCGAATAACTAAATCAGCAAAAATCGTACACAAACGCACCTCATCATATGCCTCAGTATCACATTTTTGTTCTATCAGTATTTTCACTATTTTTTCATAACCCTTTTCACACGCTAAATGAATTGGCCGTTGGTTTTTCTTCAAAACAATATAAAATATGACAAACAAAACAATTTACTTCGGCGCAAGTTTCAAAATTACACTTTTGATTAATTAACATTTTTACAATATCCGCGTGACCTTCAAAACATGCAAAATGAATCGCCCGCCAGTTTTTCTAAATTATCAATTTTGATAAACTTTTTTCAGACTAGAATCAATATTTGTATTTATTTAACAGAAATGTTTAGGAGGGCATTTCCTATAAAATAAAACTCAAATAAACATTGCCAGTTTCAATGACAAAGCAATCAGTAAATTCCAAGCCAATGACAAATAAGCATTTATTTCAATCAAACAAATTTTTGTTTTCATTTATTTGAAGTATTAAAACAAATTTTCGAATTTCTAAAATTATCAAAGAGTTGCGAGATAATTTAACGCACAGAAAATCAGCAAAAAATGTATTCAAAATAAACTTTCCATGGAAATTGTTCGGTTTAAATATAGTGGAGATAGTGGAATAGTGGAATAGTGGAGATTTCACAGAATCAATCGCATTATACATCGAATTCACTGGATCAATCAATAAAATGAACTGAGCAAGTTGGCCAATGGTAAACTGCTTAATGCCATTTCGAACGGTTGATGCTTGGGACAAAACAATAACTTTGATAATTTCTACAATTTCTCTTCAATTTCTGGCTACTTGCTAATTTTGTTTCCATGATCTGTCGCTTACCTCTACTTTCATAGTATTTGGAGATAGCCTATTATATACTAAATCCCCGAATATGGTCCCTTAATTACTGCTCCTAATTAGCAGGTCACCTTCAAAACGGCAGTTCCGAAACTATAACTATTTTTCTAATGACAAAAAAGTATTTGGGTCATAAACAGATTCTTATTTTCAAGCCTCAATCTGATGAACCTCCACCCCCCCCCCGACATGTGAACGAATCGGGATTATTCACAAATGTTTTGAATAATTATTTATTTTATTTATTTAATTAATTTTTTACCTTTTATTTGCTACCCCTCATACCTTTCCAATTGCAAAATATTAGTTTTTAATTAAAATTTATTTATATTTTGCTGAGTTTTACCTGCTTTGTATTTCAAATTTTGCAATTCTAAATTTGTTTGTGTATTTTATGCTACTCCAACAAAATTAAATATTTTTTAATCTTCAACAAATTTTTCGACCTTTTCCATTACACTTTGAAAATTATATTTTTTATAAAAAAATACTCTTAATTTTAGATGCGAGGATTCTCTTGCGGATTTTCCGCCTTATATACTCGTTCCTAATGTTTCTTTGTAATGCTAGTTTTGCTTTTAATGTGTTCATTTTGACTAAAATCAATGTTTGTATTAATGTTTAGCAGACCATTTTCTATAAAACAGAAACAAAATAAATTTTGCCAGTTTTTTGCTTCCCGCCGCTACTATAAGTTATCAAGCCCCCAAATAGCCACGGTCAAGTTCATGTTACCTTTGTCGTGATTATTGATTTTTCACCAGTTTTATTGAATTTCAAGTGCGATTATTGACTTTTTTGTTTATCGGGCTATTGCATGAGGGATTGAGATTATTAAAAAATTATTTCAGACATTAGATAGAAGATGCCGTCTTTTGCATCCTTGCTAACTTTTCATATTTCTTCAACATTTTTTTGGTGAAAAACTTGACTTGAAAAATCTCTTCAATTTTTCGAAAAATTCTTTTTATAAAACATGGACAATTCTAGGACCTACAACTTTACTGAGCGCAACATGTTTGAATTTTCATTGGAAAATGGTCAAAATGAGTTTTAAAACTAGGATGTTGTGGAACAATAGTGAAAAATAATTTTACCAAATCACATGCTTCGATATCGCATTTGTAATCAATCAGCAGCTTTACAAAATCGGCTTGTCCTTTCTGGCAGACTAAGTGAATGGGACATCGGTTGAACTAGACAACTGGTAAAATGACCAATAACACAGCTACTTACCAGTCCGGCCAGAGCGTCAACATTGCACTTCCTAGTGAGGAGCATTTCTGCAATCTCCGCTTGGCCTTCCTCGCACGCCAAATGAATTGGAAGCCATTGAAAAATCCCAAACTGTGTAAAAAATAATTTATCCCACTCCTCACTATCGTGTAGTCTCTTACCCTTTGTTCCAGATATTTCTCCTTGAAATACTTATTGAACAATTCCTTTGATCCGGCCTTGACAGCAGAGATAAACAATTCAAATTCACTGAGATTCAATGATAAAATTGGAAAAAATATCACGAAAAATGAATTACTCCATTAAAACAATTGATGGCAGCAAATGAAAAAGAAAATTTGATAAAAATAGAAAAATTAACTGAAAATAATATTTAACAGTTAAAACAAGCAAAATATTAAAAGACAAATAATTAATTTTCCGCTGAAATTTGAATTGATCAATTTAATTTAGTTCAATAAGATTACAATTGATTTAACAATAAATAGTTCGTTAAAACAACAGATTAAATTTTTACTTGAATTTAATTTTCATAGTTTTACAGTTAATTAATAATACACTTACAGAAAATAAATTAAATAAATAAAGCAATTTGACATATTAATTTAATTTAATTTAATTATTTATACAAGTAGAAGTTAATTAATTATAATTTTAATAATACTTTTCGTAAATTATTTTTATAAATAAATGTCATAAATATATTATTTACCGAATATAATTAATTGAAATTTATATGAGATTTTTAAACTATTTGAAATGAGCTCCAGAGCAATTTCAGGGCTTCGTGTCGAATTTTATGAGATGAAGACCTTATTTCCTTTTGTATTTTGATGTTTCCTTTTCCTAGTTCAAGACTGGTGGGATAGTTGCAGAGGTGATTCGTGGGATAGTTGCAGAGGTGATTCGTGGGATAGTTGCAGAGGTGATTGGTGGGATAGTTGCAGAGGTGATTGGTGGGATAGTTGCAGAGATGATGTGTGGGATAGTTGCAGAGGTGATTGGTGGGATAGTTGCAGAGGTGATGGTGGGATAGTTGCAGAGGTGATTCGTGGGATAGTTGCAGAGGTGATGTGTGGGATAGTTGCAGAGGTGATTGGTGGGATAGTTGCAGAGATGATGTGTGGGATAGTTGCAGAGGTGATTGGTGGGATAGTTGCAGAGATGATGTGTGGGATAGTTGCAGAGGTGATTCGTGGGATAGTTGCAGAGGTGATTCGTGGGATAGTTGCAGAGGTGATTGGTGGGATAGTTGCAGAGGTGATTGGTGGGATAGTTGCAGAGGTGATTGGTGGGATAGTTGCAGAGATGATGTGTGGGATAGTTGCAGAGGTGATTGGTGGGATAGTTGCAGAGGTGATTCGTGGGATAGTTGCAGAGGTGATGTGTGGGATAGTTGCAGAGGTGATTGGTGGGATAGTTGCAGAGATGATGTGTGGGATAGTTGCAGAGGTGATTGGTGGGATAGTTGCAGAGATGATGTGTGGGATAGTTGCAGAGGTGATTGGTGGGATAGTTGCAGAGATGATTGGTGGGATAGTTGTGGAGGTGTTCATTTTCAAATATGAATTACGGCTTTTTAGTGGCGGACCAAAGTTTTGTGACGTCATTTTTGAGAGTATGTCTAATGTTTTGTGATGAGGAGTGGATGGATGAGCTAAAAATCGGCCAAACTCGTGTGGCGTAATTTATGGACATTATAATAAAGAATTAAAACATTTTAATGACTGACAAATGCGGCATCGGCTGCTGAAACATGAAATAGAAACCCAAGGAAAATCAATAAATAAAGTCAATAAACGAAAATATTTATTGATTCAAAGTGTAAACAACATATTCAGATTTGTCCAGTCCTGCGGCACAGTTCACTGGAAATGCCTGAAATTTGACAGAAATCAATAGCAAATATGAACTCAATAATCACAAATTATAATATTATAAATCCAATAATAGATATCAATAAATCCAATATCAGAAATCAATAAATCGATATCAATAAATCCAATAACATCAATCGATACCAATAAATCCAATATCAGAAATCAATATCAAAAATCAACAAATCCAATAACAGCAATCGATATCAATAAATCCAGTATCAGAAATCAATATCAAAAATCAATAAATCCAATAACAGTAATCGATACCAATAAATCCAATATCAGAAATCAATATATTGATCCTCACCTGCATCGAGTGCGCCTTTGCCATCTCATCAACTCGAGCCCGGAACCGATCAATTTGGTCCGCATTGATATTGACTATATATTTAGGCATCTCTACCAATAGCTTTCCTTGCGGCCGCAAAATTCCCGCCAATGGCGGGCAGGCTTCCAACTGACCAATCAGACTCGCGGAAAAATACACAAGGTCAAAATTAGACTGAAATTTTGTTTTTTTCGCCACATAATCGAGCAGTGAATTGACTGGCAGGAAAATAAGTTTGACATTGGGCACTGCGATCAGATCTAGAATCAATAATCCTATCAATAATATCGATAAAATGCGTGGAGCACCGTTCAGATATTGAGCCGGATCATCGATTTGCTCCTGCTCCTGCTGTTCCTGTTCCTGCTGTTCCTCGTCTACCTCTGCACAACAACAACAACAGTGAATAATAACGGCAATGAATTATCGCGCACCGATGATTACCTGTTATCGTGGCGGTTGCCAACGGATTGCTCGTCTCGACATATTTCCTGTTACAGGCGATCTGATGAAATATCTCACTGATGTTGTACTCGGATACTCTCGAGGCGCCGCTGCAATCCGGTAAATCCGGTCAATCAATCAATCAATCAATCAATTCAATCAATCATTACTGGAGAAATTGATTATTTGACCTCTGGAACAAGGCCGCATTCGAGCTGGCTATCCCAAACCCAATGAAAGGAGAACAAACGATATCGCCCCAATATCCCAGTCGGACCGTTTTATCGCCCCCCGTGGCCTGCAAAACCCGGCCGGATGCGAGCGTCCTGTTGCTGACGTCATAATTGGCATCTCGCAACTGGAACGCGACGCCTTTATGGCGCCAATGAGAATATTCCCGGGAATTGATAATGGTAGCCTGGGCAACAACAGTATGATGGTAACCATAGCGACAAATATAAATAATTATATATTTCATACGCCTCGGTCATGGAGAGTGATTGAGCAATCCCAATCAAATACATTCGGAATTGCATCGTAGCGCGTTCCCAGATTCTGGCGCAGTCTCAGATCCCTAATTTGAAGGAGAAATAATGAGAAATTGATCGACAAATAAAAATAAATAAATCATTGCTGCAAGGAAAAAATTCAAGCTTTTCATTGGTTATTTCTAGCAATATTAAAACAATTTCAGCATTGATGCAATTAATGATCATAAATATTTTTAATTGATTTTAATATTTAATTATTAATTTGAATAATTATTTTACAATTTGAATGCTTTTTATCTTTTCAAATGTTTTAATGCTCTTTCACTTTTGATCTATCTTTTTTTTCACGAATTTATTTTCTCCCTCACGTTTCTTTTATCTTTCTTAACTAATTAATTAATTAATCAAAAGTGCCAAACTCAATTAGATTTTAATTTCGGTAAATAATTCAAAGGCAATTACTGGAGATTTATAAATGGTATTGAAGCAAGTTAATTCCATTTCTGGAGATATTTCCAGGAGGATAAATTTTGGTGAAACATCGATGAAAGATAAATATTTCCGTGAAAAAGCATGAGTTAGTATAAACTAAGATAAATACTAATAATTATAATAATTTCTGATCTATTTCATAATGCAAATTAATGAAATAATCAATATTTAATAATTCAGGAATCGATTGAGATATTAATATTATATTTTTATAATTTATGTTTGAATTGAAAATTTAGTAAAATCCGTTATTAGATTTGATTGACCAAATTATCAACCAATTAAAAATTTAATATCGATCAACTTAGAAAATTTAACTTTTGATCTTTTGTCACGTTGAAAATAAATGAAATATCAAAAAATGCGTTAAAACCAGTTTGAGTCGATTTGTTGATGGCGTCAGCTCTCAATCCAGATTATAATTGATTTTTTTGCTTGGTGTGATTTTTCTGCTCCTTTCTTTCGTTTTTGGATTTTAACATTTCCAATAAAGCAAGTTTTAAAATACAAATCATTATTTATCAGTTTTACATGTCAATTTGTACACTGAGCGGACTTCCGTAATCAATAATTAATTATGTTATCGATTGGGAGCCTATTTTTAGTGGCCTCCGCCTTTGCCAATAATTACCAAACTTGCTGTTGCACATCAATGAAACCTCATGGAGATCGGGCTCATATTTGCAGGGAATCCTTTCTAGATTGGATGATTGCCCCCCCCTCCCCCCCCTCACCTCACCTAGTGGAGCATAAATTGTCAAATGCTTCAATAATATTATTCAAGCGGAAATGCTTTTCAAATATATAAAAATTAAAAAAATACAAAAAGATAAATATAAATTATGTAAAAATAATTAAAAAAATACAAAAAGAATAAAAAAGAAATAATAATAAAAATTTTTTGATGAAAAATATTATAAACCGAAATAAAATAAATATTATTATTTTTATTAAAATAATTATTATTATTATTTTTTTTTATTTTTATTATTATTATTTATTTTTCTTATTTTTATTTTTTTATTATTATTATTTATTTTTATTATTTTTATTTTCTTATTATTATTATATTATTATTATTTTTATTATTAATATTTATTTTTCTTATTTTTATTTTATTATTATTATTATTATTATTTTATTATTATTATTTTTTTTTATTATTATTATTTATTTTTCTTATTTTTCTTATTATTTTCTTATTATTATTATTATTTTTTTATTATTATTATTTATTTTTCTTATTTTTATTTTCTTATTATTATTATTTATTTTTATTTTTCTTCTTCTTCTTATTATTATTATTATTTTATTATTATTATTAGTTTTTTTATTTTTATTATTATTTTTTATTTTTCTTATTTTTATTTTTTTATTATTATTATTTATTTTTCTTATTTTTCTTATTTATTATTATTATTTTTATTATTATTATTTATTTTTATTATTTTTATTTTTTTATTATTATTATTTATTTTTCTTATTTTTATTTTCTTATTATTATTATTATTATTATTATTAATATATTATTATTATTTTTATTATTTATTATTATTATTTTATTATTTTTATTATTTTTTTAATTTTTATTATTATTATTTATGTTTCTTATTTTTATTTTTTTATTATTATTATTTATTTTTATTATTATTATTTTTTTATTATTATTATTTATTTTTATTATTTTTATTTTCTTATTATTATTATTATTTATTTTTCTTATTTTTATTTTTTTATTATTATTATTTATTTTTCTTATTTTTATTTTCTTCTTCTTCTTATTATTATTATTATTTATTTTTATTATTTTTATTATTTATTATTATTATTTTTATTATTATTATTTATTTTTATTATTTTTATTTTTTTATTTTTATTATTTATTTTTCTTATTTTTATTTTCTTATTATTATTATTATTATTATTATTATTAATATATTATTATTATTTTTATTATTTATTATTATTATTTTATTATTTTTATTATTTTTTTAATTTTTATTATTATTATTTATGTTTCTTATTTTTATTTTTTTATTATTATTATTTATTTTTATTATTATTATTTATTTTTATTATTATTATTTTTTTATTATTATTATTTATTTTTATTATTTTTATTTTCTTATTATTATTATTATTTATTTTTATTATTTTTATTTTTTTATTATTATTATTTATTTTTCTTATTTTTATTTTCTTATTATTATTATTATTATTATTTATTTTTATTATTTTTATTATTTTTATTTTTCTTCTTATTATTATTATTATTATTTTATTATTATTATTATTGTGATTACCAGCAAAGACTGAGATCAAAAGATTTCGAATTTTCGTCCTTCCACAGCTTGAAAATCGCCTCCAGAATGTCGCGTTCCTTGAATTTGAGGTTGTCGATATGAATCAGCTGAGATAAAGCTGTGGGGAAGCCCGGCGAGTTCGTCACGAACCTGCAATGACATAATTGGAGCTCTGTGCAGAGAAAGCAAATGAAATATATCGACAAAGGTATCAATGTAAATCGGTTCCCCTGCCCGCCAAATGCGGCATATACATCTGACCCCCCCTCTGCCGTCACTGCCGCCGCCGCTGCCGATATTTCATTTCAAATTCACTTGTAAATCCTAAACAAGTCAAAAATTGTATTTACTTGATCAATTTAACGGCAGCTTGTCGTGCAAATTCCATCGATTGCTCCCTTACCAAGCCGTTGCCGTATAATTCTAGGAATAATTCGGTTTTATCTGCAAGAAATTGATAGAATCACCCATTCGGATCATCCAATTTTACTATGTCACCTTGTAATCCCATCCGGTTCAAGGGGATCAGTGCGATCATCAGCTGCAGCATTTGTCTAGCATACAATTCCAGTCCGTTTTCTATTATATAAAACTTCATCAGAAATAATAAAAACAAGCCCTTAATATTATTAATTACATTAATATTGCATTTTTTCCGTTTGTAAAGAGAACTGAGCGACTGCAAGATATGCCGACTGTCACCAGATCCAACCAATAAAATATTTATATCAGCTTTGTCTATATTAATCATGGAGTTAATGACAAATTATTATTACCTGTGCATTCATCAATCTCTAGCAATTCTAGTTGAAAATAAATAAAAAACGTTTGAAATTGAAAATTTTACCATTATCAAATAGATCGAGAGCTGGCGTGAATCCCCACCAATTAATAACACCTAAACTCTCTTTTGACATTCAGTTTCAACTAAAGCGTTACTAAGATAAATTTTTATTTGAGTATTTAAACAAACAATTTCAACAAAATATTTTGTCATTTGTTCAAAGCAAAATTTATTTTAGGTTTATTTGTGTTAATTAAACATTAGTAACTATCAGCTTGTTAACATATTTAAAAATTTATTAATTTTAAAAATAATTAATTATGTTAGATGATCATTGAAATAACGGATTCAAGAATGATATTTTAGAATATTTCAATTTTTAGATACAATTATGCTTGCGCTGATAATATCTCACCTTTTGTTATAATGTAAATTTAATCTTTGAAAATAATAATAATGTCACAGATTTAATTTTTGAAAAGTTTAAATAAAATGTTATCAATCGCAAATCTTACAGGTTTTGTTTCTAAATTTATAATTAAAATTTTACATGAAAAGGGTGCTGTGGGACATCCATACCTCGTTGGGCACTACATCTTCTCTGTCATGAGATTTATTGACATAACCAGATGAAGGATTCGAGTAATATTATTGATGGGAATTTTGTGAGTTAACAAATCGCAATCCTTAGAATCAATATTCAAATAGCAACAAATTTATTGAGATTATTTATTAATTCATTAAATCATTTTTAGTTTAGTAAATATTGATTTCCAAATATAATATTTGATACTCATCAAGATGGAGAACTGACGCTGAGGATCATTTCCTCGAATGGTAATTACTAATTGAAATTCTTTAAGAATTTCTTTTTTAACTAAATAGTATTTTTATATTTTCTGTAATAAAAATTGTTAAAGAATAAGAAGAGCTTTAATTTCAAATCAAAGTTAAGTATGCTCAAACATTTTATCAGAGTTTCTCAATAAATGATCCTGGGAACATTTAATTGGAATAGTTGATGAACTCATTCATCAATTTTTGGGCCGTTGGTCGCATGGACGCATCTGGGTTTACTGTCCATTTTAAAATGAATTCGAATTTCTTTTGTTGGATAGATTTGACAGACTGGGAGAAACCTTCTTGTATCACTTTGAACAAATCCTTCTCTGGGTCTGGGATATTTCCTGGAAGAGAAAACCAATATAATATGTTTAGAAAAACATCGAAAAAAAAACAAATAAAAAAAGATGGAAAAATAGTAGCAATCATGGTTGGCCAAGTTCGAGCAGTGAGGTTATGAGATTTAAATGTAACATTAGGAATGGTCTCACCTGTCATCATATGATAAATTGTAGCTCCAAGAGAATAAATATCTGCCGAAAATGAATATGGTTTTTCGTTAAAAACTTCTGGTCCCATGTAGGCAGGTGTCCCACAGCATGTACGTGCAAAAACTGTTTGATTTCTAGTACCCTCCAATATCCGACCTATTCCGAAATCTACTAATTTGACATTATTGTTCTTATCTATCAACACATTGGCAGCTGAATATAAAATAAAAATAAATATTAAAAATAAATTAATAATTACGTTTTATATCTCTATGAATAATTCTCTTTTCGTGCAGAAATGCGATTCCGCTGGTCATTTGCTTGCTATAATGAATAATTTCATCTAACGGAATTAATTTTTCTTTTTTCATTCTCTTCTCTATGGATCCCTGAACATATCATTTGTATATTTGCTTAATTTTCATTGACATTAATAATAATAATAATAATAATAATAATAATAATAATAATAATAATAATAATAATGATAATAATAATAATAATAATAATAATAATAATAATAATAATAATGATAATAATAATAAAAATAATGATAATAATAATAATAATAATAATAATAATGATAATAATAATAAAAATAATAATAAATAATGATAATAATAATAATAATAATAATAATGATAATAATAATAATAATTATAATAATAATAATAATAATAATAATAATAATAATAATAATAATAATGATAATAATAATAATAATAATAATAATAATAATAATAATAATAATAATAATAATAATAATAATAATAATAATAATAATAATAATAATAATAATAAATGCTAGTGATTATAATAAATTGATGAGCCCAGTCGAGTCACCGGTAAAACAATGTATCGAAACCGTTAAAGCGTGCTTGTATGCCAGTTTGTCTGACACGCGTGTGTGTGAATGTAACTAAATAAAAATAATAGTAAGAACAAAAATTTATTATTTCAAGCATATAAATGGTTTTCGCTGCTTTTAAACAAAAGAATAATTAATATGTCAATTTTTTAGTTTCAAATTGTGATATTGCGTGACCTCAATTTAATGGAGTTCAAATAATGTTTTTTTCTGTCAGTAAAGTTTTGTTAATATTATTTTGTTTTAATTAATTGTATTATCAATTAGGTCACAGCTGAGAGCGTTTTTATTTGCGGACTGAATGAATGGAATTTGCGATTTGTTTTAATTAGTTGATTTTTGATTGTTTAGTGCCTACAACAACAAGTGGTCGGTTCATCTAAAGCTAGCATAGCAATGCGTTTCACCATCATTTTCCGTTGAATTGCAATTATAGTTAATTATTGGCATGATCTTGAATTTGTGGGAGGTCATGACCTTACCAAGGTAATGTGTAGATATCTTGTCATGACCTTCTTTATACATTGTTCTATTTTTTTGGAATTTGTATTTTATTTTGTTTTTGAAGGTTTTAAATGTTCTAGTTGATAAATTTTTGGATATTTGGAATGAATAAGTCCAGAATAAGTTTACTTAATAATCATCTATTCGTCTTTACCACAAATTCCTACATCACTAGATCTCATTGTCGCAAGATTTGAAAGAATTTCATTAAAATTAATCAAACTCACTCCGTCCAGATATTCCATGAACACGTACAAACCATTAGCCTTCCCAATGACTCCATAATACTGAATGATATGATCATGTTTGAGGATGTCGACATAGGTGTTCATGTCGTTTTCAACGTATTTAGTTTCAGAATCATCAACGTTATCTATCCCAATGAATTTCATGGCGAACTCTCGGTTGGAATTGGAACCTTTGACAATAAAGACCATTCCAAATGCTCCTTGTCCAATTATTTCTCCATTTTGGAATGTCTTATTTTTAAGAGCTAAATTCAAGATATAAAATAAAAATTTTTATAATATCTGAGGATTTTGTTGGGGTTGCACAATTTTACAAAAAAGTTAATTATGCATTTCTGAAGTTTTTCATATTCTGATTTTTTTCTTATCTATATCTTCAGAGGACCTTGACTTACCAAACATATCACCATGAAAGTTATCGGGCTGCCATGATTTAGAAGTAACAATAATGTTATCACTAAATAAAACAAGGAATGGCATCACAATTTGATACATGACTGCAAGTAAGTAAAAAGTATATGTCCGCATCAGATACAACCCACTTTGCTGACGTAATATTATATGATATTGTGTAAGAATTGATATTTGTGCCGGTTTAGTTGCAACATAGTACGGACTTTAACATGATTATTGGAAGCTTATGGCTGCGTCCACATTAAGTCCTTATCCCAGCACACTTACACTGTTACAATACCTAAATCACAACATCTCATTCAACTACTCGCAACCCCTCCACAATCACAATGATTTATTCAGTTTTATTACTTTAACTTTACTGGTGCAAATTTCTTTACCAAAATCCTTTTTGTAAATTAATTGATTTTCAAAATTGCCTTTTTCAAACAAAATTATTCATTAATTTTTTATTTTAAAAACATTTTCTGTTAAGAATTATAAATTCTGTTTTCTAAATCTCAAATTTCAAAAATTTATAAAATCGAAATTTTATCAATATTTTTATAAATTTTCAATAATATATTTTGACATTTATGCAAGAAAATATTTGCCTAATATATTAGAATAATTCCTTTGATTAATGATCTTCAACCCAAATCGTCTGTTTGACAATCTTCCTTCCGTGGCTTTCGTTATTAATCTCGTCGTACAAAAATATAACTAATTATCTTACCATTCGACTTCCTTATGACAATCTTTTCAGACATCTTCCCATTAATCATGCTGTCCTGATAATGGTTTACCGAATTCCCTTTTATTTAATTTTCTTATTGTTTACCTAATTCGGGTTTTCCTTAATTAATTAATTAACGATTTCCTGTGTATTACACATTCTCTTGTATATCGAACTTTTCTAAATGATTTTTATAAATTCGTTATAATCACGATCTACACCACTGCCTAATCTATATCTGAGCCGTTTTTCAAAATCAAATTTGAGATATGTTTGATTTTCTACGATTTCACGTTTGTAAAATAAACTAAATTAGCCAATCATGAGTCGTAAAATGCGGCGCGGTATTTTTTATCATTTTTTAAACATATTACCATATTTGGGGGATCACAAATCAGTCAAAATTATCAGTTTCTTTATTCAGGTAATTTAAACAAACAAATAAAACTTACATGTCGGACAGAGGCTGTGGTCACAATTCATTTGGCATTTCAGTCCCATTAAGGAGATCTAAATAAATGCCAGTGAAAATTTGTAAATATTATCATTATCATATTTGAATCCTTGATTCCGATGTTGAAGGGAGTAAAATATCTCTCTTTTAAAGTAGAGACTGACTTTGCGATAGACAGACTATATGCAAATGCTCAGAGCCTATACTCCCTTAATTTTTACTCAACATATGAGTTGTAACACTCTAAAGTAGTCATGCCAAACTCAAGGACCAACACGGGTCAAATAGACAAGATCTGAGGGTACGTGGCCGTAAAATCTAAAAGCCTCAATTATTATATGTTTAAATTATATAAGTTAATTCATAATATTTTTAGTTGGTTCTTTGTGTCTGAAGATGACAGTTAAACTTTCGAAACAAATGATACAAAAATGAATAAGGGCAACGGTAAAATAGTTTTCTTATTGTTTCTTATTGTTTAGTATTTGAGAATATGGATTGCTAATTCTTTTCTTGAAAGATAAGGAAAAGAATTGAACATTTTCTCCTATCTTTGAGCATTTTTTTCCATTTGTTGTCCATAAAGAATACTTTGGAATTTTTGATATTTACCGCAACGTAATACGAAGCACTGAGAAGAATTGATACAATCTTTGTTTCAAAACTATCTCCCCGTTCAAGACTATTATGCAATCGTGTCAAACTCATTACAATAAAACTATAAACTTTTCAGTCAAGTGTCGATATATTGCAATTTCGTTAATTTCAATATTGCATATACATACTGGCTATAAAGGTTTAACATAAATACCTTTTATTAAAACTTATCTGATATAAATTAAAGAAAAACACCAATCCAAAATATATATTCAGCTACAATATATTTCGACAGAATTTCTGCCTTCGTCAGGTAATCTTGAACTTTAAACTATTTATAATAAAGCATTTTTATTTAAACAAATTTCTGCTTTTAAATTCTCAAAAAATTTTATCAAAATTTAAAAATTTTGCTTTTTTTTAAAATCACTAATTCTACAAAATGTTAAAAAAATTAATTTTTAAAATTTTCAAAATTTTCAACAAAATATTTAAAATTTTTACCAAAACTATTTTACATTTAGTTTCATCCAGCATCAAAAAATTGCGCTTACAATTATAAATCAATTCCATCAGTCGATTGAGAGCGGAAATGACGGACAGTCATTCCAATGTATGTGGCATTACACCCATGACATAAATATTCATAACCAAGATCTGAATACCACCTAAGTAAGATTTGAAATCTATCAATAAACACGATGACGATCCTATAATGCAAAATACAATCCCAAAAACAAAACTCGCTATTTAAATTAAACACAGCTAATCCATTCATTGAATTTCGACCTCTCTTCCTCGTTGATAAAACAAAATCACACAAAATTGGCAATGAACTTAATTAAACACCAATCCAAAATATATATTCAGCTACAATATATTTGGACTGAATAACAGTCTTCGTCAGGTAGTTTTGAATAATTAATATTATTAAATGCAAATATGAAAGACATTATATTTCTGAAATTATTTATAATTTATCAAGATTTAATTTTACATCTTTCAAATTATAAAAATATTTTCAAAATCAAAAATTATTAATGAAATCTTGCAGTAAACTTACCATGCGAGCCAGGTTTTTCTCTTCTTGTTCCTCAAACGTTTGGTCTTTCGGTGTTTTGTATTTCCAGGTCAACCGTTTTTCTCCTTTCCTTTCTGATTTGACCTCGATAAAAATAAGAGAGAATAACAGAAAGACCAATAATAGAACACAAATACACAGAAAGGTTAAATATATAAAAATCAAGTTTACTTTATTAATTATCTCAATTATTTCTTTCCAGTTTTTATTTTCCGCCAATTTCATCGGCGAGTACTCTTCCTAAACATTTATTTTAGTAGGTTTCATTTGTCATAGTTTAGAACGGGGATTTACTCTAGTAAGCGCCTCAATATCGCATCCAGCTTGCGTCAAAAGTTTCACGATCTCCGTGTGGCCCCTTTCGCACGCCCAGTGAAGCGGACGCCATTGCCACTAGAAATTAACTAAATTATTAATTAGGAAATGAACCTACTCGATCACAGGCGTCAATGTCACATTTTTGATTGATAAGAATCTTAACAATTTCAATGTAGCCTCTCTCAGATGCCCAAATAATTGGCCGCCAATCATTCTATGATATACAAGTAACAAACGCGTCCCGATACTTACCAAAGATACCTCAACGCATGCATTGACATCACATTTTCGGTCCACTAGCAATTTGGCAATATCCTTGTGACCCCTTTCACATGCAAAATGAATCGGCCGCCAATTATTCTGAAATTTTATCAAAAAGTGATAACATAATTAAAAATAAATTGAATTTACCAGTCCTGCCCCAGCCTCAATATCACATTTTCGATCAATTAGAAGCTTTGCAATATTTCTGTGACCTCTTTCACATGCAAAATGAATGGGCCGCCAATTATCCTTGAATAATATAATATATAAATAATGAAATAGTCTCTTAGCTATTGTCCATACCTCTATACATGCCTCGATGTCACACTTGCGGTCCATCAGCATTCTCACTATAACATTGTGACCCCATTTGCACGCAAAATGAATCGGCCGATAATTGTTCTATGAAATGCAGAATGCTAACCTCATGAAGGAAAACGAAATTTACCATTCCTACGCAGGCTTCTATGTCGCATTTCCGGTCTATTAGCATCCGAACAATTTCTTTGTCACCTTTCTCACAGGCCAAATGAATCGGACGCCATGAGTCCTGGCATTTAATTAAATAATAATTGCAATATAAATAACTAATAAATATACTTGATTGCATGCTTCAATATCGCATTGACTATCCAGCAGCATTTTCAAAATGTCCTTATGGCCCCTTTCACATGCCAAATGAATGGGGCGCCATTCGTCCTAGGACATAATTACATGATACAAAATCATAACTGATCCGAATATTACTTGATCAGCTGCCTCAATATTGCAATGGTGATCTAGCAGCATTTTGACAATGTCTTTATGGCCCATTTCGCACGCAAAATGAATCGGCCGCCAATTATTCTGAAATAGAATTACAAAATCTCAATTTCCCTGACGCTTTATTCTCCCCCAGTCTTTCCACTCGTTATTTATATCTGAATGCCAAAACCGTTTTCATAAAATATGTTTATTTCGGCGGTTCAAAGAATATTTCCAGTAACAAATTATTCTTTCTGGACTTGCAAAGAATTTTTCCTTTATTTCTAGATATTAAGTAATGCAAATGATGCAGTTACAAAGAACTATGTTGGTGGATATTATTCACATCTTGGTCACAGCTGCAAGTTCTCTGGCCTGGATATTTCAATCCGAATTATGAACCAGACTTACCAAGATCGTTTTGTTTATACTGAGTTGGAGATAAACAAATAATTTCTGTCTAGGAAGTTACACTGATGGTGTTTCGGCCTGTTGAAATTGTTATCGCGTTTGTGTGTCTATTTGTGCGTCTGTGTGCGCACTGAGTTCAATTCATTATAATCCTCGCGCCTGTGTGCGCACTGAGTTTAATTCATTATAATCCTCGCGTCTGTGTGCGCACTGAGTTTAATTCATTAAAATCCTCGCGTCTGTGTGCGCACTGAGTTTAATTCATTATAATCCTCGCGTCTGTGTGCGCACTGAGTTTAATTCTTTAAAATCCTCGCGTCTGAGTGCGCGTTGTTTTGTAGTTGTATTAATTGATTTTATTCTGCTTCTGTCAAAATTGTTTTGAATTAATAGAAATTATCGATTTTTTGTGATTTTGTTTTGTTGAATCAATGATTTTGATAATTTGTGGAAATTTCGAATATTTGTGATTTTAAAAATGATTTAGTAAGTGGATTTTGATGATTTTTCTGAAATCATGTATTCTTTGTGTTGAAATAATATATCATATTTGAATTTATTTTTACATTGGGAATTGATTATTATAATTCATAATTAGGTTCAAAGCCGGATTTCTATCAAAAGCTGTTTCTATCGATTTTTGGTCGACTTTGAAATCAAGTTACTACTCTACAGAAATTGATATCTTTGCGAGAACTAATTTCAAATCCAAACGATGCTTTAGACATGATTAGATGCAGAAGTTCAACAGATCTCTCAGTACTCAACACTGCAAACGAGTTAATCATTAAAATTATTACTGATAATGATGCCGGAACTTTAACTATTGTCCACACCGGCATTGGTATGACAAAAGCTGTTTGAATTAACTATTCGGTGACAATTGACAGATCAGGAACTACGGCAATTTATGGAAGCTGGAACCGTAGTTTCCACGATCGATCAAATAAATAAAGCATGACTCTGGTTATTCTACCAGAGCAGACATCCGATGGGATCCATCAAAAATGATGAGTTTGATACCCTTATGGATGGGCAAATGAATAATCCGGCTTCTCGTGTTTAGTAATCAATTCAATAGTCAAATATTAAGACCTCATAACGTCTAAGCTATATTTGTAAATACCGGAATTCCAATGATTTTGATCCTTGACTGTACCTCTAGATTTGCAAAATAGTAACCACTTCCAAAATGATTTCCTTATTTGAAATTCGACGTTTTTGGATTGTTATATTTTGCATTTCTGCCTGGAGAAATATTGCCGACCGATTTATACGTCCAGATAATAACAACGTTTTATCTCCCCATTCAGACTTTCATTGACAATTATCAAATTGATATATTTTCATTTAATAATAATCCCCCAGCAGAATTCGTGATCCTCTGTATGAACGGATCTCTCAACCGACTTACTAAGAATATTCCTTTTTGGATTCTCATTCTGCTTGGATTGCTTAGATCAGGGATGAGCAACCCGCGGGCCGTATACGGCTCGTGAAATTTTTTTTTGCGGGGTGCCAAGCATTTTTTTTGTATGTTTATATTATAATGTTTATTAGTATATATAAAGCTTTGTAAATTATTAATGAGTGCGGCCCGCCACAAAAATTTAAATTGGCCCGTGGGTTAAAAAGGTTGTTCACCCCTGGCTTAGATGATCATTTTTATCAACAAAAATCATCTGATTCTAAAACAATGGGTAAAAAAGCTGCTGCAAGTGACGGATAGCGCTATCTATACTGGAGCCAAAATTGGCAGGCAATTACAACTATTCAAGACAAGTTAATTTCTATCGGCGTAAATAAGACTTCGTAAACTGTAAATTTTTTACCTAGATGCCAAAGTTGTTTCGTGTATGTTGCATCATTGAAATTGGACAAGTTATTCGTCATTTGATAGAGAGAATTTGATTGGCTGACGCGTAGGACTGATATTTCCAGATTATTTTTAGTCGGATAGGATAATAGGGGTTACCGATATTTATTTAATAAATTCCTTATTATTACCTGGTCACATGCTTCAATGTCACACTTTTGATCAAGAAGGATTTTGAGTATGTCTTTGTGACCTCTTTCGCAAGCGTAATGAATCGGACGCTTATTGTTCTAAAAATATTCCGAAAATCATCAGTAAAATAGATTGGATCAAATTACAGATCCAGAGATCGCCTCAATATTACATTTCCGATTTATGAGAAATTTCGTCACTTCACTATGACCCCCCTCGCAGGCGTAATGAATCGGATGCCATTGTAATATTCCATTCTGAAAATGAAGGAAACAATATTATGAGACAAATTTTGATTTATTATAAGAGAATATTTAATAAGCCCCATCTTCATAGGTTAATAAATATACTTTTGTGAATGAATTGATCAGAGATCCCCAAACAGAACCACTAGATAACATTTTTCTAATAAATATCATCTATGGTGGGGTATTATTGGCAGTTGAAGTTTACATCATGTCAAAATTTAATCTGATATAAGCAGGAAAATATGCGCAATGATTGATGCATTCACGCGTACCAGACAACAAGACAAAAACGGATTTTAGGCAATCTGAGCTGTAATTGGTCTAATCTAGTTAATCTACAACTACGCACACTTGTTCATCCATTAATAGAGCAGTGATCTAGGGATTTTCAGTATCAGGTTTAGAAGGAGAGAAGCGACTCTGTGACGAAATTATAAATCAAATGCCGTCTGTGATAAGGGAAATTGCTGTAAATTCTGGTAGAATTGAAATCTCATTCACTAATTTGAAACAATAAAACAACGGCCTGAAATTATGAGAGCTTGCCTACGTAATTGAGAGTAGGAAAGCTGCAATATCATTCCTAAAGCAAAGTCAAGTGAGCGAGGTGCAAATTATCTGCTTATAGCCGATTCAATATGGAAATGGTGCAATATTTTGTCACAACTAATCTCGGTTTGGTCAATCATTGTTCAGTTAGCTCATTGATGGGGCTCAAAGGCTTCACTGCAATATAACTTACCTTTTTCTCCAAATATTCTGACCTGAAAAATTGTTCCACAAATTCTATTGAATTTTGCTGTATAACGGCAACAAAAAATTCGAATCCGCTGCAATTTTTAATTAAATTAATAATTATTAATCAATAATCAATTACTCCATGTGCAATTTCAGATCAAATCTCAATGGAAGGTCCGGAAGATCTGAACTTGTGATTGGTGACAAATTTGATCTAAATTTTAGTTTGATTATTTTTTAGTTGTTTGAAATAACTGAAATAATTTCTGCCAATCACAAATCGATAAAATTAGTAATTTATCCAAACGCTTGTTTCAGAACAAAATCATTGATGTATTAAAACAACAACAATTTAGCTTTTTAATTGTTTCTGATATAATTTTTAAAAATAAAATTTTTTTTTAATAAAATTGTTTTTATCCTTGATTTAAAATATTTTCTTGTATTAAGAAATTTAAAATTTGGCTATTGAATTCCTGGTCAAAATTATTTAATTAGTTAATTTTTCATTTAACCTTATCGCAGCTGCTGGGATACATTTGTTCCAGCAGAAGTTTAAAAACGGCTGAATTTAAAGGTTTCCATATAATATGGGATATATGTATCCCAAATCGTCTTCTGTAATCTTATCTGACGGTATTTAACTTTTGTTTTAAATACAATATTTAATTATTAAATTTCAGACTGTAATAAACATAATTTATTTTAAAAAAATCTTTTGAGACCTAAAAAGGAAAGCCGCTGCGAAAGGGTTAATTATATAATTTGTTTTGCGTGAACTTCTGATAGGTTTTTGAGTTTTACTTGAATTATTATACTATTTTCTTGATCTCGCGGGCCACATTTAAAATGTATATCATCATATTAGATTTAAATACACTAAAAGTACCGGTAAACCTAATAAAGACAAGTAACTTGGGATATATATTTACTGCTAAACATATAAATAAAATATAATTATTACTTAAAAAATAGTTAGTGAGAAGGTTGAGCCTGTTTATTATTAACTAAAAAAGAAATATCGGGCTTAGAAGATTCAATGTCCAGCAAAGCTCTATACTTGGTTTTCATGGCAGTCATTGCAGAAAATCCTGTGTCACATAACTATGCGGTCGCAAATGGCATTAATAATTTTACTGCTTCGCAAAGCTACTTCTGAGTATTCCTTACGAATAGATAGGCAAAACCTGAATAAGTTGGAGCTCTGAAAGCTTAATTTCCATCTACCGTCACTGAAAGGTCTATAAAAGGCTATTTTGCCATCACATCGTCTGGAACCTCCATTGAGAATGGGAAAGGATTTCGAATCCAATTTTGAGCCTTGATATGTTCAGGAAAATAAATTTGAAAATATTCAAAAGTTGATGATAAATGATTTTTGATGTCCTCTTTTACTGACAAATTATTTTCTTCGACATTTTATCTTATTTTTAATATAAACTTTTGTAATTATCATAATATTTTCTACACAATTTGACTCTGAATCAGATTTATTTTAGGCATTCACGTATTTTCCGCTCTGCCTTTTTCAATTGATTTTTGTAATTATTTTATTTTTATAATGAATTTTGGTTTTTCTATAAATAAGTAATTTTTTCTATGTTTCAAACAGCAAATAGCTTAAGTACAAAAACTGCCATATAAATGTCAGAATTATCATGGAAATGCAAATATCATATTGTATCCAAGGTGACGTTGGCATATTACTGTAAAACATTTGAAAAACTGGAAAAAAATATTCAAGAAAAAAAAAAGAAAGAAAAAAAATCACAAATGAATTACAGCATAAGTGAAAGAACTAGCAACAAAAATTACGGATCATTTTACGGAAGCAGTGATCTCAACAAGTATGTCTTTACAGATAGAAGGCCATGCAATCACGCCTTTCACGGGGTCAGTGATCCGTTGACAGATCGGATTTATTTCAAAAACAGAAACGGCATAACCACCAATTCCAGTTACGGCTCCTTTCTCGATCACTTATCTGATGCCTCCCATCCAAAATGGAAATTGAGACCAGATTTAATGAACTCAATTTGTCAAACCGTTCAAAAGAACGCGAAGGAAAATCAAGGAAACAAAGAATCAATCATCGAAAAAATTCACGACTTAGAACAACTGGAACATTTGTATCAAGAAATAGAGAAAAGATCTCCAAGAAAAGATGAAAATGTCGTCCGAAATCAGTAAGTTCATATTTGGCATATTTGCATGTAATTTGTTTAAATTAATAAACTTGGTAAATATTTGTTTGATTCACAGATTCCCCTCGGTTTGCGCGGTCTCACTTTGATGCTCTCGAGAAAAACGTAAAGATTTCAAATACGTTTACTTTTTTAAAAAATATAATTATTAATTAAATAACTTTAATAATGCTGTGCAGAAGGATAAATAGTAATTCCATTCAGAACGCGGACTTTCATTCTCCTTCTCTTCGGTGCGTAGACGGATCCATTTAGATATTTCCCTGCGTTGTTGCTCCTCTGGAAGGATTGCTGTCTACCTTATAACTGTAGGATTCAGTCTTTGCGAATTGAAAAGAATCGTTTTATAATCGAAATTTTTCATATTTACTTGTCTGAAATTGTAATTTATGCACTGACCGAGAAATCAGCGTTTTATATTATTATTATCACTATTATTATATATTATTATTAAAACCAATTATTTTGTTTAGGGTCGCCCAACTTCGTGAAACGCGGGATCAAACTATCCAACACATTCAGTGTGATCCACCATTCAGTTGGAGTCTGGTTGACAAGGTCGAGATTCAGATGCTTGATGGGTCAACATTATTCCTGACCAAGGCTGACCTTGATAACATTAACTTCATAGAATAATATAACAACTAAATTGACAGATATTTTTATTATTAAAAATTGAATTTGGGCATTTTATTTTTACTTTGCATGTTTGTTAACAATAATAATAATAATAATAATAATAATAATAATAATAATAATAATAATAATAATAATAATAATGATAATAATAATAAATAATTAAATAAATTTGGCAACGATTTAATTAAACGATAACGCCAATAAAAAACCTTTCTTACGATATATTTCGATAGCACAGCTATCATCTTCAGGTACTCAAAACCAACTAAAAATATGATGAATTAACATTTAATTTAAACAAATTATTTTTTATTAATTTAATTTTTTAATAAATAAATATTTTTAAAAATATATTTTAAATTAATTTTAAATTTTAAATTTTTTACTTATATTCTAATTTTTTAAAAATTAATGCAATTTAAAATTTTCAATTATTTTAATAATATTAAAAAAACAAACATGATTTAACATACGTAAACTATTTAAAAACATTCAAAACATTCGTAGTCACAGCACTCTGCACATTAATCTTTGGATCCAATGACCTTATCAGCAATGCTTCACATATCACTCGTTCCCAATAACTATTAAAACTTCTCAACAAAATTCTAAAATCAGACATTCCGATATCACTTTTACAGCCTCTATTGTGTTCACTAATATTGGTCAAACCCTTCAATCGACAATGCTCTAGAACTCGAGTACAGAGATGACGGGAAGTCTCTCCAATGTATGTGGCATTACACCCATTACATGTAAATTGATAAACGGGATTGTGTTCTGATCTCGTTTATCAATTTACATGTAATGGGTGTAATGCCACATACATTGGAGAGACTTCCCGTCATCTCTGTACTCGAGTTCTAGAGCATTGTCGATTGAAGGGTTTGACCAATATTAGTGAACACAATAGAGGCTGTAAAAGTGATATCGGAATGTCTGATTTTAGAATTTTGTTGAGAAGTTTTAATAGTTATTGGGAACGAGTGATATGTGAAGCATTGCTGATAAGGTCATTGGATCCAAAGATTAATGTGCAGAGTGCTGTGACTACGAATGTTTTGAATGTTTTTAAATAGTTTACGTATGTTAAATCATGTTTGTTTTTTTAATATTATTAAAATAATTGAAAATTTTAAATTGCATTAATTTTTAAAAATTAGAATATAAGTAAAAAATTTAAAATTTAAAATTAATTTAAAATATATTTTTAAAAATATTTATTTATTAAAAAATTAAATTAATAAAAAATAATTTGTTTAAATTAAATGTTAATTCATCATATTTTTAGTTGGTTTTGAGTACCTGAAGAGGATAATAATAATAATAATAAAAATTAAAAAAAAAATAATAATAAAAATAATAATAATAATAATAATAATAATAATAATAATAATAATAATAATAATAATAATAATAATAATAATAATAATAATAATAATAATAATAATAACATTTAGTAGCAGCTAGTGTGTTAAATGTCATAAAAACCCCAATCCAAGATATATTACACTACAATATATTTCGACAAAACCGCAGTCAACATAGGATTGAATTGAAATACAAACTATAGAGATTTATATTTTAAATCATTTCATTAAGAATGTATGAAATATATTTAAAAATTTATTAAGATTTTGTAATAATCGAAATTTTTATGAATTTTATAATGACAAATAACGTTTAAATAAACAGAGGGGAATGCCCGAGTAATGTAGGTGAATGCCCTTGACACATTTCCCTTGTGTATCAGGCGCACACAAACTGTCCGGTGATGTTTATAAATCAATATCAGTTGGTTTTCTATAAATTTCTGTTTCAAAATTATGCAGTAAATATTATCATATAAATAAAGGTGATTTGCATTCAGGAGCAAGATAATAAATAATTGACATCAAATTTTTCAGTGAATTATTTTTATAATAGATTTCCGGAATAACAATTCTGAATAATTTGCGAGAATTTTGTTGGAAATTCTGTTTGATGGCGGTCACGGCTGGCGGATTTGTTGCGATAAATTCGCATTTATTTTCTCGCTTTAATGCTCCCAGAATCTGACAATGCAATAATACAAATTTTGTCAAGCTTGAATCGTTTTCTTTCTGAAATGGATTTCGTATATTTCATATATAATAGTACAAATTAATATTATTGTTATTGCTCTTATAATTATTATAATTATTATTTTTATTATTTTTATTTTTATTAGTTTTATTATTATTATTATTTATATTATTATTATTATTTTTATTATTATTATTATTTTTATTATTTTTATTTTTATTAGTTTTATTATTATTATTATTTATATTATTATTATTACTATTATTTTTATAATAATAATAATAATAATAATAATAATAATAATAATAATAATAATTATAATTATTATTTTTTTTTATTATTATTATTTATATTATAAGTATTATTATTAATGTATATGATTGCTATTATCATGCTTATTAGAGAATGTTGCCATTGTTAGTAGAGTTATAAGATTCCTGATGCAAAGAGAGCTCTCTCCTTTCTCAGTCTCCCATTGTGTTCCCATTGGTTGCCAGCTCTCCATTTCCTGGAAACGTTAATTTTCAGGTCAACCACTGATGTAATTTAAACGATAAATTATAATTAAAGAATTTGAGAATTCCAGAAAAGGACTCCCAAAATATTGCATATTTCAGGAAGCCATTGACAGGGAAGCTACCATCACATCTAGCCAGGAAAATGTAAGTTTTTATTTTTTTCTTAAATAGACGGATTCCTTTTTTGAGTTTCATTTGAGAGGAATTGTGACTATAATGCAACAATTGATGAGCAACTCGACTCGTTTGGCTGTGGTGAGTCTTTCAATGATTAAGTCTTTGTGGATGTTTTCCTTCTATTCTTTCTCGATATTATCTTGTCGATTTGTTTTTGCCTTGGATTTATGGCGTTATTGTTTCAGCTTCTCATTGATTGCCAGCCGAAATTCCAACCCCCGATGTCTTCAACAACAGATCAGAAACCGGCTGTAGAAGAGGGGAAAGATGCAAAGCCAAAATCTAAACTAAAACCTCGAAGTGCGGTGAAGTCAACTTTTGATCAAGCAAAACCACCTGTTAAAACCTCAAGGCCATCAAAACATTCAATATCAACTAAAACTGCGGCTGCGAACAAACAAAAGCCTTTAGTGAAGGCTCCAAGCAGGGGAGTCATGAAATTGAGGGTATTCTTTTAAATTTGCAAGAATGCTTTATTACTTGCGTCAGATGATTGCTAAATTCAGCAAATTGTCTTCAGCCAATGGTAAATCCAAGGATGAAGGTAAACCTTTCATTTTATTTTGTTTGTCAACTCAATATATTACTTGCGATTGAGCATATTTCTTTCTTTTTACAAGTTTTGTCTTTCGGTGATTCGGCAATAAAATATAAAAAGTAACCGAAATAATAAATAATATATAAATATATTATTATCGTTATTAATCATTTTATATTTCACTTAAAATGTAGAAAACATTGAAGCATGTAATAAACGAAATCTAAAAGGCATATTTGTTTGTGGTTCTGGTTCGGCGGCAATGTATAATTCACAGTCAAACTCATTTTCAACAATGATTATAGTAATTTCATTGGCTAGCAGAATTTGTGCTGATCAGAACAAACAATGTGGCGTATTGTAAAATGGATATTTCAAAGTTCTATATGTCCTGTCGGAAATGACTTTAGAGACGAAAATAGTTCATGGATAGATTTATTCAAATTTCATAAGCTCTCTGTAAAACAGATTTTGCGGCGTCAAGACAAATGTCCGGCTTATGATAAAGTGAGGTAACATAATTTCAAAGGTTCGTATGATACGGATACGACTAGCACAAAAATACCTGACTCCAAAAACGTGATACCCAGTGAAGATTATTTAATAACTAAATAAATAAAATATGGTTGAATATAATTTATTAAAACGAATAAAAGTGGCAATATTTGTTATACCATATGAAGAAAGATAGGGACTATCGAAACTGTCCTAAAGTATTTCTAAGAAAACGAAAGCTGGTACTAACTGTTGACAGCAACTGCGCATAAAGTGTCGTACCAAACTAAAGATATCGGTTGATAAGAGATCTATTTAATTCCTCCACAAATTGTAAGGATAGAATTAAATATCACTGAGTCAATACCAATGTATTGTTCGAAATATCGAGGTATTAGTATTGAATGAGTAAAATAGTAAGTTGTCAATTGTTAATAAATGTGTTGACTTATTTCTACAGGTTCTCGAGACAGTAAATATTTTCATCCGAACAAACTCCAAGATCAGAAAAGCTCCAAATTATGATTTCAATTTGATTGACTTTTCGCTCTTTTTAGTTTACTTTTGTCTCCCTCACTTTTATGAAACTATTTGTATTGTTCGACGTGCTGCCTAAGACTAATTTCCCGTCTGTGTTTACAACTTGATTCTAATATTTTGGTTTTATTTTCTCTGGTCTCCGTCTGATCAGGTCGGCTAGCCCTATTTATATTAAATATTAAAGCATTAAAATGCATTTTATATTCCCAGTAATAATTAAATATTAAAACTCTTTTAATTAAATTAAAAATTAAAATTAAAAAAATTAAATTATAATTAAATTAAATTCTCTTTATTTGTTTATTAATTTAATAATTAGTGCTTGAGCTTTATTTATCCTACAACGCGGAGTTTCTGATTGGTTAATGTGACTTTTGCATTTAATAGTGTTAGTATTTGACTTATTGAGTGATTTTCATTACATTTCATATATTAGTTATAATTATAGTTCAGATGAATTAAAATACAAAATGACTGCAGTGAAAACATAAACAGAGAAATAAGCCATAAACTATTTGTACATTTATTTACGTACGTAATGTAGCACAAAAAATATTTCCTTATTTTCCATTGTTTCACCATTTATACTTTCATTGCAGACATTTTGCATTATAATTATTTTAAATAGTAATTATAAAATTAAAAATCAATGAAAACACTATTAATTGAAAAATGAATATTATTAAATGAAATATTTGTATTAATAAGTTAATTATAATTAATTTAAAGTTGTAAGAAAGTAATTTAATGGTCCTTAGACGTCCATTTTTTGTCAATTTTCCATATTATTTATTTGAATTATTTTTTTTTTTTCGAAGCATCACTTGTCTTTTCAGAAGAGCAGTTTGCAGAAGAAGGGTCACAAAATGAGGATGAGGATAAAAAGAATGAAGAATATTCTTTGCACCATCAGCTGATTCCGGCATTAAAAGAAGTTAGCCGTCAGAAACTGAGGAGCTTAAGAATGGCATTGAGAAAGATCCATTCGAGCTCGGAAGACGGATTCGTGACAATTAATGAGGCGGTTCAGACTATTATTGACCTGAAGTTCAACTTACCTTCCAGACTTCTCGACATTTTGGTTCTGGAATGCAAGATAAAGGAAGATAAAATTCAGCATGAGAAAATTATAAGCTACTTTGAGAAGGCCCATTCACTGACTGGTAAGTTATTTTGATTACGAGTATCGCCCGTTATTAAGAAAAAAATATATAATTAAAACAATTTATGAACCTTTTTTATTAAAACAGCGAATTATAATTATTATTAATTTTTTTTATTATTTATTTATTTATTATTATTTATTATTATTATTATTATTACTAATTATTATTATTAATTAGTTATTATTATTATTATTATTATTATTATTATTATTATTATTATTATTATTATTATTATTATTATTATTATTATTATTATTATTATTATCGAATTATATCGAATTTTTTAATTTGTAGTGTATTTTTCTTTTGGTGTATTTGTGATGGGAGTTTCTGTTGTTTTGGATTTATAACCCCAATTTCAGGCTCGCATCAAGCCGTTTGTCTTTGGGGTCGCTCAACAAATAAAGCGTAACTGCTTGAGAAAGCTTAATCGGTCATACTAAACTATAATCAAATAAATATACATAAATGATAAATCCTAAATGAAGAACGAGTAAACGGCTAAGATGTTAAAATCCAATCGGAAGGATCAGCCATGTTTATATGAAATTTATATGCAAATAAACTATATTTATATTCAATATCACATTTTTAAACTGAAGTTTTAAGTGACAAAGCAATTCAAACTATTCTCCCATTTCCTTCCACTTATTTATGTGAGAGTGGATTTTCAACAGTCACTTTAACCAAGACCAAACAACGGAATAGATTAAATTTGACATCGATTGTAAGATTATCGTTAACAAATATTCCACCAAATATTGAATATTTATGCAAGTAAATGCAAGCTCATTTTTCCCATTGATACATAAATTAATGTTTTCTTTGAATTAATATTTTGTTTTATTAAACATTTATATATATATCTAATTTTAATAAAAATTTCTTTGCTATTTTTACTTATATAAAAACAATTTAGTGTAAAACTTTATTTTTATTTTCATTGTGGCAGTTTTTTCAAAAAAATTACTATGAAAGTTTATTAATATGAAATTTTCTCTTTAAATTGCTTAAAATAAATTCACTCCTTTTTGATCGACAAATATGTGAAAAAGGAGGATTATAATATCAGTGGATAATACTCATCTGGCTATAAAAATTTCCGAAGGGGTTCCGCGAAAACGAAATAAATTGATAGGGTTCCGAAGTAACAGAAAGTTTGAGAAACACTGATATAAGGAAAAGTGCTCATTGTATTTTTCTTATATTGTATGGACCTTAATTACCTCACCTTAATAAATGTGAATTTATGAATTTACGACTTAACATGTTTGTTTGGATATTGTCAAAGGATAAATTATCAGATTCTTCAGGAGATTTCATCGTATAGATACTTCAGAAATCTCTCACTAAATGAAACATTTCTATGTCAGCCTAAACATTCACTGAAATTCTAAATACAAAACAAAAAGCAATTGGGCCTAAGCGGGGGGAGCCTATGTTTACACTCGCCACCCGCCCTCTTTTTTGGCATCTTTTTAATATTTTGTACTGATCCCCGTCTACATGCATTATTACATCTATTATTTTGTGAGTTTTACTATATTTTACATTGTAATTTTATTTAATTTTATGTAGTATTTTTGTTTAGTAATTGTTTTATGCGATAACTTCAACTTTTACCGGTTTTTCATTAATAACTTGTGCAGGTATTGTATGGTATTGTCTCCGGTATTGTATGGAACCCTCTCGCGTTTTGGCTCCCTTTTTACTGAAATTTTAATTCTTGGATTTTTTATTTTTATGTTTTCTTACCTTATCTATCCTCTAGACTTATTTGTTTTTAGGCAGGGATAGCATAGACGCAATTGATGCTGATGAAATTGACTCGGGGCTGAGAGTTCAATCTGAAATCACGGACGCAGAATTATTCAAAAGAGCTGAATTGCAATTGGTTAAGTCCAGGGAACCTTTTGATTTGGAGAAATTTAGAAATGTTCTGAAAAAGATGGATACCAGTCACAGTGGGATTTTAAAGAAACTTGAGGTAGGATAGTGATCCTGTACACTGTTTTGTGAAGGTGTAAGGGTTGCAAAACGTTTTTTTAAAATAATTAAAAAAAACCGTTGATGTCGAGAACCGTAAATTTCACATGAGAAAATATTAATCAACAGTCGAGGACTGTATTTATCCAGCTTCTTGATAGTTAAAAGTCTTTTATTATAATATTCACCTGCACATTACCCACATTACCTAAATGATAGAGTAAAATAATTAATAATCATGTAAAATGATTGGGGAAAACAATGAGAAGTGATTAAGATGGGGTTCTGGAGCTTAATAAAAAGGGAATGAAAAAGAAATGTCGAATAACGAGAAAGGAATAAGAGAAAATCAATTAAAACAGACAATTAAATTAAAGAAGGTCACTTATAATTAACAAGTGCAAATTTAGGAAAACAAAAACAAAAGCAAAATTTGCAAATTATCTCGAAAGCTCTTTCAAGATAAGGAATGGAATGTTGTTTGGGAATCCGGGAAAGGGCGCCTCTAAAAAATGATTTATCTGGAGAGCTGTCAGTGATTATGGAGGGCCAAAAGCAATTAGCGGTAAAAGATATTGGAAATTCTATTTGACATCAATAAGTATTATTGGGTGACGGAATATAAAAAGGAAGCTCAATTAGAATCAAAGAGACAAAAGAAATTAAAGAGAAATTTGAAACAGAAATTAAGCAAGATCAAAGCAAAGCAAAGCAACTAAATCAGAGTTACCGATCTCAGAAACCCACCACAGTAGTCAAGTGATTGTAAAATCCAATTGATCCGAAAAGTGCTATTCTTCCCGAAGGGTCGTAATAAGCACCAAATTGTGATTGATAGATAATTAGTTGTGTCATTTTAAAGTGGAGATAAAGTGTATTAATCAATTAAGTTTATAACGTTTGGAGTTCATTACTGTTGTTTAAAAGCACGCTTGGAGTCAGATTGACAATAAATCCTATTCGAATTCACCGACAACCCCAACAGTAGCAGAAGCTCTTATTCTTACAGTGTTCATTTTGAGCACTGATAATAAACAATGCAATTTATTTCCAAACTCAGAAGAAAAACAAAGGGATCCATGAATTTTTTGGTGCTCAAAATTCTTCAGGGGTACCCTAAACCTATGGGAAGGTGTTAAGTCAGATTTAAAGTGAAAAAAACAGAGAAACCTAATCGAGCAGTTTATCAAAAAATATATTTGCATGTTCTCTCAGCCAAAGGCACGATAATTCGTATTCTTAGTGAAAAGAAAGGAAAACAACCAAACGAATCTGATAAGGTTAAGGAAAGACTTAAAAATATATAAACCATACAGTATAAAGAAGAGACGAAAGAAATTCTACATCATTTGTATTGAATTGGCAAAAAGAAAAGATTTTAGAAAGTATTAAGATAGTGCAAGAATTCAGACACGATTATTACTGGAATTTTCAGTTTCTTGCCGCGTTATCAATAAATTATCAATAAACACTTTTCGGTATGGATGAATTGCCTACGAGGAAAAATACATTTTCTTAAAAACTATTGCAAGTTTGAGTTAAAGTCAGATTTTTTGAGATTTCCCTATAGTAAGGCAGAGACCTTCACGGGTCAGAAAACCTTTTACCCGACCCGACCCGACCCAAATCCGACTCTTCATTATATATTATAGTACGAACCCGACCCGACCTGAAAAAATCATATTTATCAAGAATTTTGCACTAAATTTTCAAGTCTTTGGTATCGAAATGCCGTAATTTTGGCTAATTAAAATTAAAACTACGTAACTTACATAATGTAAGTAATGAAATTTACTCACGTAAATTTTATTTTAATTCATTTATCATTGGAGCAAATAAAATTAAATTAAAAATTCATAAAGAAAAAAATTTTTATTAATTTTTAAAATTAAGCCCGTGCCTGTGAAAGTCTCTGTTGTAAGTGTTGAGGTCTCGATATTGGTGAGGTCTCAACTTTGCACTGGTGTTTCTTATATAAATGAAAAGACAAACTCGTTGTATAAATAATTTATTGAACAACAATAAAATTTACCAATTCAATATACACAAGTTTCTTTACAGTTCAAAATTAAATGTTTTCTTTTTCTTTAAATGATAATTAATACTTGCTATGTAGATGTTAGTATGTATGTACGTGTATGCTTAGCGTTGCCAGACGTCCCGATTAATCGGGATTGTCCCGTTTTCAGATATGTTTTCGAGTGTCCCCAAAAAAAGTCTTTGGGACGGCCAAACGTCCCGATTTATATTTATTATAAAAATCAAAATTAAATTTATGAAATACATAATTAAATAATTGTTGACTGGTACAAATTTAAAAATATGAACGTACCCTGCTCAAATACGGTACATTTTAATTTGGTACATTTTAGATGCCGACAAGTGGTAACACTGCTCAGTGATACAAATTTTATTTTTAATCAATGCCAATGGTAGCTGTCAAAATAAATTATAATATCAGTGAAGTTAGTGGTGTTGGTTTTATGCACGTGTTGCGTTGCTAGTTTGGAAAATTAAATTTTTTTTAACCTTTTGACAATATTAATTTTAATTATTTATTCTATACCTTTAACTTAGTTTTAAAATGCCAAAAAGATCTTGCCAGTATTTGGAAAGATATTTTTTAATTTATTATTTATTCATTAGCTTAATTGAATTTTTATATAAAGTTAATGAAATGAATGTTAATTTTTGTGTTCCTATTAAATTTAGTTTATTTTTAAAAGCTTAATAAATTAATACATAGAAAAAAAATTTTTTTTTGTACTGTCCCGATTTGAGTTTTGAAAATTCTGGCAAGCCTATGTATGCTGTGTAGTGAATGCAAAAATTAGTGTTGAACGTTTTTGACAGTTCTATTTTAAAGTCTTATAAAGATTGACTCTGTAAGACTACTTCTTTTGGTTATGATTTTAAGGGCGCTTTTAACTGAAATTTTTTTACTATTTATACTGGATTGATGTTTGTTTAAAAAAAAAGATTTTTATTTGTTTATAATTTGTTTTATATTTTTTGAGATATTCCCTTCACTTTTATTTATTTAGAAATTAATTAATTTTTTTATTCGTTTAAGTAATTTATTTTCTATTTATTTAGGGTTTCTTGACTTATTGGAAAATTCGTGCTTAGTGTTTTGTTGAAATAAGTTTTGATTTATATTTTTCATTTTAACATTCTAAAAACAATTGCCATTTCAATAAATTATACGCAAATTTAATTTAATACCAAATACCACATAAATAATGATCACAAAGATTTAAACTCATTTAATACTCCCTTTGTTCCGAAATAATGTTTACATATCACCCTGATTTTTTGTTCCGAAATAATGTTTACATTTAGAACATTTTATAGCATTATTAACAAACAGTCATAATAATTATTGTAAAAAATGTTAATATTTATTAGATAAAACATTTTATTCGTGACAAGGAGGGAGGATTCAATTTGATAGGGTCTGTTCATCAATATTTTGGCGAGCCGTAAGAATCGCTTCTGGTTTACAAGTTACAGTTTATCTGGGTGTAGCTCATCAAAGGCATTACTCACACAGCTAATAAATTTATCAATGGTCTTCGGAGAATGTTGATGCTGAATGGATTGAATGGCATTGAAGAAACCAAGATCTAATACGTTCATGTCTGGACTATTAGGTGGTTGATTTTTAAACTTAATAGAAATCCGATACTAGATCATTATCTATCTATATAAATTAATAAAGTTTAAAGTTGACCAAAAACCTTGATAATCGGAAAACTTTATTTCAAATGTAAACATAATTTCGGAACAGAGAGGAGTATTAAATACCACACCAAATAAAAATAATAATTGTTCACCTAGATTATATCGAATACCACATAAAAAGGAATAACAATTGTTTATACAGATTATAAAGATTTGTCATAGTAATCACAAGGATTGTTCGAATAAATCATGAGGGTAACAAAATTGGTTTGCTGGTTTGTTGGGATTCTTCATATTGTGGATTGGTTTGTTCTGTATTAGATTCGCTCCTCAACGTGTACGTTGACTCTGTACTTCCCAGGCCCTGCTTTGAAATATTTGTTTAGAATAAATGTGGTGATGCCTAATCATCATCCAACATAAGGTAAATATATATTTGATCACAAACGGGCTGTTTTGACAAATAAGAAATCAGCTACTAACAATCGACTAAATGTTTTTGAACAGTTGATGTTTAACTGGTATGACTATAAGAGCAGTAAAAATAACGATAATAATTAAAGAAATGGCAATAATAATAATAATAATAATAATAGTAATAATAATAATAATATTAATTAATTAATTGATTAATTAATTAATTAAATAATATTTTTTTATTTTATTTATTTATGATAATGATAAGCAACATCAATTATAAAAGTAAATGTTAAGTAAAAAACATGAAATTCAACAAATGAATCCTTAAAAATTTGAGTGCCAGAGTGGAAGGGAGCTTTTTTTTCCATTAAGTTTATCCATGGCACTCTCACGGTTAATTGTAGAATGAGTAAATACAAATTAGCACAATTATCTATAATTATTTAGATTGAAAAGGTCGCCAATGAATTCTACTGCCCAATTTATGGGTCCCTTCTCCATTCTGTTCTATCGAAAAGTGATCAAACAAAGAACAATGATATAAGGTGTAATATTTAATCTTTAATCGTTTACTATTCTTTTATTACTTTTGTAAGGTGGCCAGAATTTATCAATTTTCTTGAAAAGGTTTATAAGTCTGTAGTGGAGAAGGATCCAGAATTTTTAGAAAAACTGAAAAAAAAAGAGATAGCAAAGCCACTCCCGTCTAGAGAAATGCTTCGAAACAAGTTCAAAAGTATTGCAGTAAAAGCGAGAGAAGTAGAAAGACAAAAGAATAATTCTCCAGGCGCTTTATCGACAGAAAAAGAATCAATAAAACCTTCAAATATTGCCAGGAAACCATCCGATGATTCACCAACAGAAAAACCAACTGTAACAAAATCTCAACCAGCAAAGAATATAAGTCGCGATAAAAAGGATAAAAAACCAAAAGGAAAGATATTAAAATCAAAAGCTCCCGCAGTAGACATCACTCCGAGGAAGTCCGGAAATAAGAAAGGTTAGGCATCTAGTGTGTGTGTGCGTATTTTAGCATATTCCTCATTGGCAGTTGTTACGAATACTCCTGCAATCCCGAAACCGGAAATCGTTATCAAACCGGTGCAAGAACTGTTTGAGAAACCGAAAAATGCAGTTGAATTAGAACTCCTGGGCTTTCCAAAGAAGCTATTATGGCCCAGTGATTTATCATTAAGCAAAATCGAATTACCCAATTCCAAAGACCTCCCAACCGTAAAATTGAAAATTGACTGGGTGTAAGTTTGAACTGTTTATTTATACACCCTTTCCAAATTGAAACGACTTAAAGATGGATGTATGTTTATCATATTCACGTGACAGTTTTGTGGTTAGAACGAAAATACATTAAAGCTCGATTAGTTTAATACACCAAGCCACGTTGAGACAAATCACCTATAATATAAAACAAAAATCAATACATTTATAACATATAAACACACCAATTCACCTTGAGGTTGCTTGTAAAATCGTCAATGAGACAAACCCTACACTATAGAAACACAAAAAGTGACAGAGAAATAAAATAATGCACATTAACACAACCCATAATAAAACATGCATGTAAACTTTTAACATGTAGCCCTCAGAAGTTGAAAAACTCCTATAATAAATTAATTTATAGACATTTTGAGATAATTTTAGAAAGAAAAATGGCGGAAAGAAATTTTAATTTAAATTTTGAGGTTTTTACTAGGAAATTTCGAGTAAATGAGGATGTACCTTCATAAGATTTACCATTAAAACTAAAATTAATTTAATTTTTCAGACATTTCTGCCGAAAAAAAATCTGAAATCCGAAAAATAGCATAAATTGTAAATTATATTAGAAAGTTTTAAAAAATAATCATAAACCCAATTATTACTTTGTGTACATATTCGAAGATTTTTTCAAAAGATGAATAAAAAATATAATTATTTTATGCAATTAATAATTTTTATAACTTCAAAAATAATTTAATTCACTTTTTTTTGAATAATTTCCGAAAAATAAGTTATCATAAAATAAATCATTTCCTGAATATTCATAATCATTATACATTAACTTGTAGGTCAAAAGTTATAATTATAATTTTGAATAATGATTTAATTTCCTTGTAAAATCATAATTCAACTCTTAAAACTTTATAACTTTAAAAAATGACTTACTTTGCAGCCATTTCAGAAATGGCTAAAATCCATTAAATTTTCTCAAAAAATAAATTCCGATAAGTTGATTTATGTTTCTACTTGTATTATAGCGGAATTTATCTCAACTTCGCTTGGTGTATTGTGTGCTCATTTATCAGTTGATACATGCATTTAGAACCAGATCTATTTTCTTTGTCACGTGGATCTGACTGCATGTCACTAAAATGTATGTGTGCATCGATCCAACAATATATACACAATTATTTGCTTATATCAGATTCAATATAGAAATGGTGTATATATTGAGTGGCCGGTTACCGAACACTTTCGTGAAAGTTTTTGTGTTCAAACAACGAGTTCAGATGGACAGCTCTTGCGGCACAGGACAAGTTTTGATGTAAATTCAAAAAAATAATCATTGTTGATTATTCTTTTATTTATAATTTATTTCATATTTTAAATTTTTATTTTCTTTATTATTTCATTTATTTTTATTAAAAATATTAATCATTTTCCCTTTTGTAACACAAATTTATCTCTAGTAGCAATGAAAATAAATGAAAAGTTTAGCGAAAACAGATCAAAAGTACCAAAAAATAAAATATTTTACTAATAGTAATTACTATTGTCCATAAATGACGTCACGCAATTTTAGCTTATTTTTAAACCCTCTCTCGTCAAACATCGTCACAGATAGTTATGCTCCCTCCTCAGATATTACGTCACAGAGCCCTGCACCCACTACAAAATTTGACTATGAATCGGGTTTTGTAGAAAGTATTATGTCACTTATAAAGAAATAAGAGGTGAAAAATAAAAAAAATCCTTAAAATATATATAATCAAAGAGCTTGTTTAATATACTGATGCGCTCAGTGATCAGAACAACTAAAATTTTAATTATGACGGTGAGTGTAACATTATTCAAATTAAGAACTAGTTGATGTTTGATATTATGTAATGTGAGGCCGCATTTCTAAAAACACCTCTTTCCGTAACCTTTGTCATAAGTGGTCACTGATTTCTGACCCTCTCTATTATTTCTTAGGCGTTTGGCGTCATTTATGGACGACCCTTATGTCTAAATAATTAATATAAAATTACCGTACTGTCAATTTTACAGAAATAAACCTATTCTATGTGCTAGGTATGGATTTCGAGGTCGAGATGTGCTCTGCAATTTATCACTGTTGAGCAATGGAGAATTGGCCTACTTTACAGGGCGAGTTGTGGTCCTATTTGCATTCTGTCAGAATACTCAAAGGCATTATTGCGAACATTCGGCAGATATTGAATGGTTTGCTTTTCTTCAAAAGGTTATCTTAATGCAGTGTAACTATTCCAGCTTAACCGTCCATACAGATGGCATAGTGATAGCCTCAGCTCAAAAAGAACTCCAAGTTTCAAATTATAAATGGACAGCGAGAATTTGGAGGTCCGACAGTTTGAGTACACTTTATATCTTTCAGGAACCTCTCGATTCAAATCCAGGACAACCTATTTTTATGGATTTCTCTCCTAAAAAAGTTTTTAATTATTTTCTTCATACTCGAGCAACATTTGTTTAGAATTGGCTTCTTGTTTTAGATGACAGCAAAGATCACATTTTAACTTTATGGGACATCAAAGGTCAAAAGCTTGCTAGTACCTCGGTATGAAGAATTATTTGAAATTTTTCATAATCTCCTGTAAAGTTTAATTTAATTTATCCCTGCGGACAATCTGCTGTGTGATTTCGGTCAAAACTTCATTTCCCACATTTATGTCTCCCTTATTTGTCCCTTATTTTGCCCTCTGTCCCGCAGGTTTAAGGCAGCGTCTAATTGTCTTTCGGCCCACAATTAAACTAGGGATAATAATACCGGTAAACCGGTAAAATTTGGTAATATTTTAACGCTATTATTTTTAGTATTGAATTTAATTATTAAAATATTAAATTAGATATTTATTGTAAACTATTATAGCTTATCCATGTCGGCAGCAAGAAAGAAAGATCTTTGGAATAATTTTACGCGCATAAAAGACGGGAATTCAGCTGTATGCAAAAGGTGTAATACAACGATAAAATGCGCAGGCGCAAGCACAAGTGGCCTGCATAATCACATTATCAGAAAGCACAGCATTAATCTTCTAAAGAGAGAGAAACACTTAACATAGCTGTTGAATCATGTAACTCTAAAATTAGTCCTACCATTTCCGTTTCGGATGATACTAATTCTCGGACCAAAATCTCCAACTAATTCATACAAATTAAAACCATTGACAACTCATTTCCAGCTGTTTTAGCGCGGCTGGCGGCACGAGATTGCCTGTCATTTAAAAAGATTTGCACTTCATACGATCTGCAAGAATTGTTTAAATCAAAAGGATGTGATATTCCTAAATCTCCAATGACGATAAAAAGAATAGTTATGGATTATGGTGACAAAATACGCCAACAAACCGTCATAGAATTATCAGAAAGGATAAGCCGTGGTGAATTATTCAGCTTGACTTTAGACGAATGGACGTCTTTGAAGAATCGAAGGTTTATGAATGTAAATGTTCACTCGTATGATGATATATATTGGAATTTGGGTTTGGTAAGGATTGAACGGGCAATGGCTGCCGATAAATGTATCACGTATATTCAAAACAAACTTCAAGAATTCAATATTCCAACGGAGGATGTAATTTCAATTACTACGGATCGAGCCGCGATTATGAAAAAGGTAGGCAGATTGATTGATGTTAGTCATCATCAGCTATGTTTCGCCCACGGCATCCAGTTAGCGTAATTAAGGTGCTTTATCAAAAATCTTTTTCGGATTATATTTCGGACGAAAATATGGCAGATGCTGATGTTGATGCTGCTACTGAATATGAACATGAAACTGTAACTATAAGTAAAGAGGAGAAAGGGGACGAAGAAGAAATAGAACATTTTGAAGTGCATACTGATTAGGGGTAATAATACCGGTAAACCGGTTTACCGGTAAATTACCGGTTAAAATGTAAAATATACCAAATTACCGGTTTTTCAAAAACACGGTAAATTGTTACCCCTAAATAAAACAGTAATTGTTGTAACAATTTATAAACAAAACAACGCTAAAGTTCTTTATTTTTGATTATTAATTAATACAATACCACTGGCAACGATTTAGTTGATAGAAATTGTCACTCAAAATCAAGTTTTACGATATATTTTGAGGATCCACAGACGTTACACATAAAATCGAATTCTATGGAAGAGCCTATATAGGTTTAATAAGGAATGGAGATAGCTGGACATTCGTAACACCAAATAACGTTGTTGAAGGGTGGCATTCTAGATTCCATGGTGAAATTCAATCTTATCACGCAACAATTTGGAAATTTCTTGAGTTCATCAAGAAAGATGAAGCAGAGAACAAGATTTTAATTGAGCAATTATTAGGAGGTCAGAGGAAAATTAGGCACCCAATAAAGCGAATGTATCTCGTTAATAACTCACGAATCCTCGAGCTTGTTCGGTCGTATGGTGATATATTTGCATAGTATAGATCACAATCAGCCTAATATGAATGAACAATAAAGTTCTTTTTTTTTGTTTTTTGAAGAAAGTTCTAAACCAACTCTTCCAAATTTAATAATTTGTGCTTTATATATAGATAATTTTATGGGCAACGTCTAGGTATCATTTTGAGAGCCTCGATGTCATCATTAGATATGATTAATGTACAAAATGCTATGAACACTTTTGTTTTGAATGTTTTCAATTATATTTAGCGTTGCCAGACGTCCCGATTAATCGGGATTGTCCCGTTTTCAGAGATGTTTTCGAGTGTCCCCAAAAAAAATCTTGGGGACGGCCAAACGTCCCGATTTAAATTAATTATAAAAATCAAAATTAAATTTATGAAATGCATAATTAAATAATTGTTGATTTGCCAAAATTAAAAATCTGAACGTACCCTGCTCAAATACGGAGGATACATTTTAGATGCCGACAAGTGGTAACACTCTTTTTAATCAGCTAACAAAGGTCCAAGAAATTGTTGAAGGATAAATAACTAATGATTTGGAATGGCACAACAAAATAGCTTCTGATAAGTGGGTATGCGTGTTTTCAAAAATGTCTAAGGAATTTCCTGAACAATATATTGATATATTTCATATGTGCGAATATTTATTTTCTCTACCCGGACATAATGCCAATGTGGAAAGAATTTTTTCGCTTATGTCAATTCAGTGGACGGATGAACGGAGCAGACAGTAGAAACTATTTTACAGAGCTTGGTAAATTTAGATCAAAATTGCAGCGAAATGTACCATTATATTTCAAAAAATAAAGATATTTTAAAAGGTGCTAAAAGTAGCAATAAATACTGACTTTGTACACTAACAAGCTTTAATATTCAATACTAATAATATTATATTTTGTTAATTTATTATTCATTCTATTTATTATATTTTTTAATTTATAATTTATTTATTAGCTTAACTGAATTTTTATATAAAGTTAATAAAATAAATATTATTTTTGTGTTCCTATTAAATTTAGTTTATTTTTAAAAGCTTAATAAATTAATACATGGAAAATAAAAAAAAAATTTTGTACTGCCCGATTTGAGTTTTGAAAATTCTGGCAATTCTAATTATATTACATGGTTAAATTGCTATGTTAAATAAATTGGTTTTTGAAATTTGTGAAATTTATAAATAAAAGTTATTTTAAGTGCAAATTTTATTAAAAATTGATTATTTAATTACAAGAGAGCGCCAATCAAACATACGGGGTATGACATATTCCGACAACTTTCCTCTCATCCGCAAGTAGGATAAAAACTTTATTAATATTTTATAAACAATTTACACAAATTTTATTAATTTTTATAAATATTTTTTATTTAAGAATCATAAGAAACATAACGTGATGTCCAGTGGAATTCCCAATGGTATACTAGTTTCGAGCTAATAGCTCTCATCAGTATTATGCCGGGAGGCGCTCAGATTCCCCTGAGCACCAGGCAAGTGTAAAACAGTGCCAAATTAACACTGTTATACACTTATCCTGATGCACTGGACATCAAATAAGTTTGCAATGCTTGGTTTTAAAGCAAGAAAAAAGAGAAATCTTTATTTTGAAACCTCCTTTCACTTGAAACCATAGTAGATACAATCTTACGTCTGTGCACTAAAAGTGAAACACAGAAGCCTTTCATAATAATTTTTGTACTTTTTAAGGTATTTTGTTAAAAATAATATCACTTATCAAAGGATAAATACTAATTTTATTTCCTTTAGAGTAGCCACAATAGCGTGCTGTCGATTTCCTTTAGCAAAGTTGATGAAAATATTTTTGTTACTACTGGACATGAGCACATCATGTGGTGGGAATTCCGCCCGCTTATTGGGGAAATCCAAGCCAAATGCGTGGCCGATTACAGGGTAAATTATGACATTTGCAAAACTGTTTTAGTAATGTGCTAAAGGGATTCCTTAAAGCCCGGATAACCTATACTTGCCTTATGACCAATCACAATGAACTAATTACCGGGGATTCCAACGGCACAGTATATGTTTGGGCCAATGGCGCCAACGCAGTTACCAACTATATTAAACATGCACATGAGGTGACTTGGGATGAGGCTAGTTTATTATTTTTATTATAGAATTACATTCTAGCTTTATGTGTTTACAAGAGTTTTCTATTCACTGGAGATTGCAAAGGTATGATAAAGCTGTGGCTATTCAACAAGAACCTTGACAACCTTGGAATGATAATGGTAATTTCATTGCAATTTACCCACATCCCACAAAATAAATTATGTTTGAGACCAAAAACTCTTTAATCGCTCTTTTCTGATGTAGGGTTTACTCCTAAGAAGATTCGTCAGGCAAACACAAAATCTTTCGGAATATTTCTTTCAAAGTCCTTTCCTCTATATGAAAGTATACTCCTTGGCTTTCCAGACTTATAAATCCATTGATGTAACAAGACTCGATATATAGCTTTATCGTTTTGTTTTGAACTAGCTGTTAAACTGACTTATTTTGTAAATCTGTCAATTATAACTACAACATATTTCTTTGTCGCTATTGGTTTCATATAAGCAATGTCTATTACAATTTGATCCAAAATTTCTGAGCTTACACGAGGTATTATGATTTCTTTTGTTTGTTCTTTGTTTACTTTTCGCCTTGCACATTCTTGACATTTCTGTAAACATTCTTTAATCGTAGATTGTATGTTTAGCCAATAGAATAGATTATTTATATAATGCCTGTTCAAGAGGTTTAAGATTATGATGGTAATTTGTAATGTAATTTGGTAATAAAATCAAACAAATCAACCCCCCTAGACAGCAAACTATATTGATCGTCTAAAATGCGATATAAATGTCATTATTTTTTAATTAATTTAATTTTTAATGTTTATAATATTTTTATTTAAATAACGTTTCGAATTAATTATGAATTTCAGGTCATTTATTATTATTTATTCATAAAGGTTGGATTTAATTCATTTTCTTTTAAATACAAATTTTGTAGGCTCTTATAATGTTTTCATTCACAAATTGTTATTTATGTGATCTCAGTTATTTTCTTCCCGTTCTGTGACTTCGGTCAATCTGTTTTCAGAATACGTTAAAAACTTTAAATTTCATTTATAAATTATATTTTAATATGCATTTCTTCTACATTTTCCATTATTTCCGGTAATTGATCATCATTTTCCAAATTTCTACAACAGATTATCTTTGAATTTTATTAAATAAATTATATTTTACATCGCGTTTTTGCTTCTCTTTTACTCATGGAAATCTGGAATGTGGAAAGGCGCTTGAAATTTCATCAAATTGCATATTTTTTCTAATTTATTTGTGTCACCAGTCCGTGTCGATGCAAAAAAGCGAATTATATAAAAATTGATGTACGCCATTAATCATCATGATTGGGAAAACAAAAATTTAATTGCTGATAATTGGAGATTCTCTTTGTTTGTTGGTTTAATTTCCAAAGGGGCCCCTTTGAAAAAAGATACTCGTGGCACTGAATGAAGTTTTTAATTATAAAGACTTTGGACTGTCACTGCGGATAGCAAAATAGTGTTGTGATTTTAGATCTGAGAAAGCCGAAGTTTTCTTAGAAAGGTTACATGAAGAATAAGGACTATTTTGAAAGATTTGAATCATAATTGTACAAACTTCTGTTTTGAGTTTATAAAGTTTCAGTATTGTTTAGACTTGATTATTTGTTGTGGAACAGATTGAGTCAGACTTACATCTTTGGTGATTAAGATATAAAACAAATGCTACATATGGGTGTAATAAATAGGTGCTGTAGGGGGGAGAGCATTTGTCTTGCATAACACAATTTATAGGTTTTTCGAAAAAAACAAATAATAATTTTTCCTGAAATATTTGTGACTACATAGATTTAAACGTTCCTCCGCGTCCCACCATTTCCGCTGTGGCCAATTTCGAGTCAAAGTTTTATAATGGTTCTTAAACTGCACTAAATACCTTAAAAAAATTTTATTCAGTTGCCTCAAGATGAAGGTGGAGTTCGGCACTTGCTAGTTGCTTTTTCCTCTTCAAATCAGCCAATTTTAATAATAGGAACCACTACAAATTCAATTCTTCAATTACTCTTGGCTACCGGTAAAAAGGTGCTTCATCCATTTGAAAATGTTGAATTCGGTGTTGATGGTCTCTCAATCGCAATCAGTCAAGGTCATTACGGGCAAATAGGCAACGTCTCTCAGGTCAGCACTAATGACAATTGGTTTATTACAGCGGGGCGGGATAGTCAGATCTGCGTTTTTGACGCAGACAAGCGACTCGGAGTTCAGAAAACACAAATAAAAGTAATAAAATAGGTTATTTCTAAAGATTATATGATGTCAGGGGCATCAATTCACTTGTGTCAGTTGGTTGGTTGATGACAGTATTGCCCTCGGAACTATAGAAGGGAGGTCAGCAATTTATTTTTATAATTATTATTCTTTTTTCCTAGGTGTATCATTCTGGATCAGCACGAAATCAATTTAGTTGAATCATATAATGAGATCATTTTGTCTTGCGGTGTCACCTCTATTTTCAATTTTCCAGGTTGTATTCTTAATTATTTCCACTGGATTCTTTGAAACATTTTCGGGTGTTCTTCCACATTTTCCGCCAGAGAAAGCCTTCAACTTCCTCTGGCATTTTAAAAACCTAGTTGATAATATTATTAATAAGAAATAGATAAAATTATGTAAATAAGTAGAGTTATTGTTTTATCAGAGCTCCTTGTATTTAAAAAATCCATAATCGAATAAAGTTTTTATTAAAATTTCCAACAAAATTATTAAATTAAAAAAAACGCCAATAAAACACTTTTCGTATGATATATTCAGACAGTTTAACTGTCATCTTCAGGCACGTAAAACAAACTTAAAATACTATATATATATATATATATATATATATTTAAACAAATTATTTCTTAATTAAATGTTTTAAAAATATCAGTGAAACTGAGAAATATCTTCTAGATTTTAAAGAAACTGACAAAGGAACTTGATGAACTATGGAATCGTTGCGAAAAAAGTTATTAAGGAAATGGAATAGATATTGGCAATTGAGTAGTTAATAATAGTCTGGTAATGTCCTTGATGACATTAATAAAGGCTTATCAATTGAACTTATGGTCATTTATGATTAATATTGTTTAAGTTTGTTTTCAATATAATTTATTTTATAATAAAAAAGATATTGTACGATAAATTTGTATTTTTATAATAAGAAATTTTGTAATTTTTTCCCACAATAACTTTTTTTAAAATATTTTTGAAAGAGGTTTATGATTCTAATAGTATCCTAAATCACTTTGATTTACTTTCTGCTCTTTTTTAACTGAAATAATTGTGAATTGGCGCATTTTGCGCCATCTAGCTTCTCTGGTAATTCATTTATGAATAACTGACACGAGTCCTTCTTAAAATTTGTTTAATTCTTCAAATTTTTGGAATAATTTTTCTTAGTGGGAAGTCAGCAGTTTTAGGCACGAATTTTACCAAAAAACCAATTGACTAAAAAATACATATTTGTTTGTATGGAATAATTAATGATGTGGAAACCTCATAGGTTTTATAGAAAATTTTGGTCATGCGGACTTTGTAATTGTGACTTTGACTCTTTAACTTTATAGAAATAAATGATTCTTTGAAATTATCTATATCTATTTATTTTAGACAGTAAAAAGATTTTCCTTGGAGGACTTGACGGCTGTCTTGTCACTTTAACAAGAAATGAGAATTATGACCCAGAAGAAGATGGTTCAAAAAAATGGAATAGTTCTATTTTTCAGGTTTGATCCTTTCATTTTTTTCCCTTTAATTTACATTTAGACCCCAATTTTTGGAATTGACTTCATACAAGGGGGCAGCCTGGATGGTAAATATTATTTATGGGTCTCCAATAAATTCGGTGGTTTTGTTGCTTGTAAGCTTTTATCTTTGGGTTTAGTCTAAGAATCTTTTGAAACAGACGAGATTGAACATATGAAAATAGTTGGAAATTTGAGCACTATTAAAAATGTCCCTTGGTCACGCCAACAATGTGGAATAATACCAGATGTGATCGGTAGACTATAATTTTATGAAGCTTATATACCTTTGTTATCAGGAGCTTGGATGACACCTCTCATGCTCGAGGAAAAGGCTCTTTGTGGATCAGTTCATCAAACAAAAGAGATATTAGCAATGGGGACCGCAGAAGGAAAAATAGCAATTTACCGATTTCCTTGCCTGGATAAAGAAGTTTAGCATGATTTGCATAAGGGGCTAATTCCATTGGGATTTTGACTTTTGGGTTCAATACAAATTGCATAGCAAACACTTTCAAAAAAAATTAATTATTAAAAAATCTTAAAAATAATTTTAATAAAGTTATAATACAAAACTTTAAAATATATTTAAAAAGATTTAAATTAATATAAATAAAAATATTCAGTTAAAAAATTATTAAAATAAATTGAACAGAAAGTTTTAAAGAGAAAAATTAAGTTAAAAATAAATTAATTAAAAAAGAATAAGATAAATTAAAACAATTTTAAATAAAAATAAGAAAAATTATTATAAAATAATATTAAAAATTTTAATTAAGTAAAAATAATTTAAATAAATAAGCCAATATCTGAAATGTTTATTTATAAAATGAAATATGGAATATTTCCACCTAAACTAGCTCCAGATCACTCAAAACAAAAATTATACATGACTTTCGTTTTCTGCTTCTTCTTTTCTTTTTTTTTGCCTGATTCTTGGATTTGCTTGGTCGTTTCTTCCTTTGCTTACAATTTACGTTTTAGCACCACTTTATGAGTGCTTCTGTGTCACAACAGCAAATCGGCCACATTTCGTTCTTTTAAACTTTGTACATGGACTTCAAGAAATGTCAGATGGTCTTCTGGTCACAGTTCTTTTCCCAATGGTTTTGATAACTTTGATTATAGATAAATGTCTTCAACGAGTGTACTAATATTATTGTTTTAAATTTTATTTAATTATATATCATATTTTTATATTTCAGGCCTACTGTCACAGCAATATAGCTAGCAATCCAGTGACAAATGTGTTATTTTTGAACTCTGGGGACCACCTCATTTCAGTCTCTGGGCAAGATTCGTGTATAACTCAATGGGAAATCATATAACAATATTTAGGGCACTCATGTCAATTCAGGATTTCATGAAATTTCATTAATTTTTATATTTGCCGGTCTGACGTAATTTATGCCAATTCTTGCGTTATCGTGTCCCCTATTGAATACCCCATTCAATTTTGGATTTGCAAATGTAGATATTAAATTTTAAATTATTAAATTTTTATATTTAAATAAATTTCAAAAATGGTGAAACATAGTTAACAAAAAAAACGTAAATTATAGTTTATAAATTTTTAAAATATTGTTATATACACCAAGGGATATTAATTGACGCTAAAGTAGGGCTCTCAGGCGTTCCGGAAAACCTGGATTGTCCCGGTTTTTATGTTTTTTTTATGTTAAAGAATTTATTGATTTTTGTTTTTAAAATGTGAAATGAATATTTTTATTTTAAAGTTCCTTATTTGTGTTATTAATTTTAAGTTATTTTTTAATTATATACTTAACCTGCTGAAGTAATGGTTTAATTTTTAATTTTAAAAATTCTTTGTCCCGGTTTGCAGTGGCGAAAATCTGGCAGCCCTACGCTAAAGGGACATTATATTTCACCTTAAATAATAAATCAAAAAACTAACCTATTAACCAAGCTGTGCTCAGATAAATTTTCTATAAAATAAAATTATAATCAATAACACCATAATATATATGCATACCAACTCACTTTGATGTTGTTTTCTGAACGTAAAATTAAAGTGGTAGAAAAATAAAATAATACATACAATCACAACACATAATAAAAAATGCATACAAACTTTCAACACAAACTTTTGTGTGTTCTACCAAAAATTGATATGAGATAAATTTGCCCATTAGATAGGAGGATAGAAATAATTCAGGCGATAAGAAAAAAATGCCTGCACACAATCTCGAATCATAAAATTTCTATAATAAAATTTCTTTTAGACAATAAATCGCTCCCGATTTTTAAAATTAACACTTATAGAGATATTTGCAGAATATCTATTGCCGATTAAAATAAATAATTCAAAAAATTGAAAGTATTTTTAAAAAAATCAAAATGGGATATGAATAAAAGTTTCTTCTTTTCAATACCTTTCAAAAATTCGACATTCTCTTATCTGTCAACAAATCAATGGAGGCTTCAGAAGCCTGATTATGGAATTTTAAGAAATTATTTCCACCAAATGAAAAAATTATTCACAAAATCTATAATGAAAGAAGAAATTTAAAATGAATTGTAGATATTTTATATTTAAATAAATAAACAAATGTCATACCTCATTTTTGTATAGATCCAGGATTTTTAATATATATTTTAAAAAATATTAAAATTTATCTTTAAATTAATTTGAATTAAAATTTTATATAAAAAAACTTCTTACTTTAAAAAGCATTTTAATAATTCCAGTGAAATTTATTGTCCTCCTGGGTCCATTTAAATAACACTAGAAATAGCGATAAGAATAATAATTCTAACACTAGCATGCAGAGCCAACTTCAATTGATTTCATTTTGTTTTATTATTATTACTTTTGCCGAAATGAATAAATAAAAGTAGTGAAATCTTTTTGAAAATAAAATAAAATTTTCAGCATAAAATATTTGTTGGTTAGATTTTTGGGAGAAATGCGACGTTTGATTTACATTTGGAACCTGGAGCCATTTATACATTGGGCAATATGGGGATACTTTATGTACAAAATTAATTACGACTTTATATGTTTGCCCGAAATTCGTGGGCCCCATAACACGGATTATATTCGAGATTTTACGGTAAATATTATTATTAAATGTTAGAAGATGATTTAATTTTTTACATAACAGGTTGAACTCAAAAACATATTATTAAAACAAATCAACTTCCAAATAAGTTAAGTGGAGAATTCTAACTTAATCTAGGTAATATTCTGACCATTGCTGTCATTCAATTTCAGCATATCCGAATATACATATCTTACTTTTGATAAATTACGAAATTTGAAGCTTGTTCAAGTGATTTCAGATGTAAATCTTAAAATATCACCATCTTATCTTGTGAGCTATATTCTGTGATTTTGGCTGATCAACTTTCACTTAGTCATTTAAGTGCCTAAAACTATAAATTGATTTTAAAATTAAATTGAAATTGTTTACATAATTATTTATTACTACATGATAAACTAGAATGCTTTGTAAATAGAGTCCTATGCTTTCATTCTAAATGAATACACTCAAGGACGCCTTTAGAGGGGCAACGGGGCGATTACCTTTTCAAGAAGATTCCGAAATTGCTGTTTTTGAAGTAAAAATAGTCAAAATAAGACAATTGTCCTTATGTTTGTCCATACAACTGTACATATATCTTATCAGAAAACAAACCAGATAAAAATCAATCATCGTATATTAGAATTAATTTTAACTAGTCAACCTACATAGTTGAGGCTACACTGGATGCACGCGCAATTTTAACATAAACAAATCGTTATTTTATTACACTCTCACAAACATGGTCCGTTTCAATCCCATAACTCGTGTTTTTGCTATGTGTTATTTCAAACTTAAAAAATTGGCATTTTTGTGAAATAAAATATATTTAATGCAAAAGAATTTTGGGAAGATTTACTAATTAGCTTAACTGCCTGCACCAGTGCGAAAAAATATTCGTTTTACTTTTTTGCAAACGCTTTGGCTCTCTCAGTGCTTTGCAGTTATCTTTGATGCTGACATATGTTCACGATAAAAGAAATATGATAACTTTGTGGACTTCATCGATGGTCATGAGTATATATTTTTCAAATAAAAAACCTGGGAAAGAGCCTAAAATATCTTGGAAAATTTAGAGGCAATTAGTTTTGAAAACATTGAAAAGCTTTGATTTGAATGTTGTTGATTGTGTTGGTGTTGTGACGGATGGAGGCTCGGTCATGATTTTGAAAAAAAATGAAGCTGTGAAAGAAGTTTAATTGGAAGCTACTAATACAGCTTGTCGTGCCTATTATAATCACATATTGAATTTGAATATTTATAAACTTGTAATGTTAAAAATGTAAAAAACAAATATTTTAGTAAGCAGAATTTGAGAACCCAAATGTAAATAATCAAAATTTTAATACGAGAAAAAATATTGAAGGAATAATGTTTTATCATATGTAAAAAATTGTTTCTTTTGGTGGGTTATTGGGTAGCGATATTTAAACTATATGGTTATTACCCAGACAACCCCATATAAATATTAAGCAACGTTGGAACTGTGTTCGAGTGGGTAGATCGTCCGCAAAAAGTGAGAGCTATTACTAATGCTGTATTTGACCGAACGATCTCTGGGTCCAACAAGCTGTCGATAGAAGACCTGTGCTCGCTTTTGATTTTTATGTCCCCCTTATGTCGTTAATGTCATCATTTGTATTCATAATTCTCGTGTAAACTTCTCATTCATGCAGTGCAATGTCCTCATACTACCTCTACGAATTAACACTAATCGAATCCTTTAAAAATCATTTAAGTAACAACCAATATATATTTTACAAACGAAACAACACATTTCGACACGTTCATTACGCGTTGTTTAATAATCGAGCGGCTCGGCGCTTAGCCCGCTCTTTACGTCCGGGTCGATAACCACTAGTCTTTGGTGTAGTCTTCGGATCTGTCGTTGTCTCTCGGTAGGCTAGTTTGGCAGGAGCAAAAACGAGGGGATAAGTCACTGCCGCTCCTTCTTGGCAGGCTGACAATGCTACCTCTAGCCCCTTTATCTGGGTCCTCAGGCTTTGGTTTAATTGCCTTTCTTCCGTCCAGCCCTTTTGTGCTGCCGTGAGCCTTTGATAAAGCAACTTTGCTTTCCTTGGTTCTATCCAGGTGGCTTTGGTTTGTTGGATTTCTTTGGACATCTAAATAATCTGCTCGTAGAAATTCTTGTTAATACTACGTGCGTGTTCCAACTCTTTCTGTAGAATTTTTAGTGATTCCATATCTGTAAATAATGATATCAATTCTTGTCTACTAATCTTAAATCATTTAACTGATCATACAAACATTACTATTATTAAACCAAAGACAAAATGAAGGAAATGAAAAAAAATCAACTAATCATTTATTCAATTTAATATTAATTTCACTAAATACTGTCAAGTTTTTATAGTCTGAAATCAAGTTATTGGTGAAAGTGGGGAATTCTGTGATACCCAACATCGCGTACCTCAGTGGCCGGTTGAGCATAAGGGCGCTCACGATATACATATACCGGTCGCTTCGTGTTTCTTATGCGGTTGGAGCGGGACCTCGGAGGAAGGGCAACGTGTGTGCTGGCAAAGCTGACTTTCATCCGTTCATCAACCCAATTGCGAGTGGGGCAGCGCGGCGGCATATAGTTGTCAGTATCCGCGATCCTGCCGGCTGCGATATCTTCTTCTACATTCGCCAGATATTGCCTGGCTCTGATCACTTGGAAATCGACCTGGCGCTGGTGGTCCTCGAGACATGAAAATTTATGCTATTTAAATATTTTATTAAAAGAAAAATATAATTTACCCGATACATTAATCATAAAAATTTAAAACTCATAAATACACAGCTCTCCCCACGCCGACACCCAAGCAGAGCTCCATTGAGATTGCGAGGATGCGACGTGGAGAGAGTTTGCAAATAAAAACTCTCACTTACATCGTGAAAATAATGTTCAAGTTTTGAAAAATAGTTTTACGAGTAAAAACGATGCTTAAAATTGTGTAAAAATGAATCGGTATATATACCTATTGTATGACCCTAACCTTGCGTGTTTTTTTTGATTTAGTAAAACAAAATTTGACCTTGGAATTTTCTGGTATATTCTAATCTTTAATTTTATTATTTTGAGATTTTATTTGACAATTTTTTTTTTTAGATATTTAATTGAATTATTTCTAATTCAAATTATTTGATTTTTATTTCATTTTCATGAAATATCGCGTTTTTTTTATAAATTGTCAAATTTCGGTCAAAATCGTTGGGTTTTCGTGTTATGTTTATATTTATTTCGTGTGGATCTTGTTGCACTTTGTTATTATTTTAATTTATTTTGTGTTTTATAATTTTATATTTGATTGTTTTCTTTCTCGCATTTTGATAGGGTTAATTGATGTTTTAATAGGTTTGATTTTAAATCTGCCTGTTATATTTGCATGTGTGTTACCGATTCATTTAAACACTTACAAGGCTGTTTGTGTTCTGGCCCAACACTTTTATCAACTCACAAAAGACATAACAACCAATAGTTTATCATGCAAAAATATATATAAATTATCAATTGGTCACCCCCCCCCCCAAAAAAAGAAATCTCGGATACGTCCTTGAATACACTGACTAGTTGGTATTTGTCACTTTGTGAATTGCTCATTTAAAATAATTTGATTTTTAAAAATGTAAATGCTGCCTTTAGTCTCCCTTCTCTCACTTCGCATGCCATTATATTTATATACAGTGAATATTTCGAAAAATTACTTAATTTGATGAAAAATTTTAATTTACTATGTCGAAATTCCATTTTGTTGTTAAAATATTTTCTAACCAATCCTGGTTTTTATGGAAAATATTAATTTTTTCGAATGACTGATATTTTTGCGAATAAACTTTCCAAATTTTTATCCTTAAAATCTAAACTTTGTATGATAAAGTTTCATTTAACGCTTTTTAAATATTAGCAAATTAATTTTTTATAATTTACAAATGTTGTTAATTAAATAATTATTCAAATAAAATATTTGTTTAAATTATTTTCGTAAACTTGCCAATCTAATAACAAAATGATCAATATTTGATTTCTTTCTAATATTTAAGTGTAAAATTTTCTCAGTTTATAAAAATTTGCTTATTAGAAATTGTAATAATTTGCTTAAATATAATTTTTTTAGTATTTCTTTCAGTAAACGTGTTTATTTTAGTTACTTACCATCATGTCAATGAATAACAATTCCAACCAGCAGAATTTGTGCAAACAAGGATGCGGATTTTATGGTAATGCTCAAAATATGGATATGTGTTCAAAATGTTATCAAAATTTCCTCAAATCTTCCAACCAAGAAGAAGCGCCTCGTTCTCAGTCATCAAATCAATCTCCATACGCTTCACAAATCAGTATTAATGAATTATATCAAAGTCGTGCAAAATTAGTGGAATCAACCGTTAATCAATGTAAAGAAAAAAATCGCAAACGCCTAGCTCAATCAGACATCGAATCTCTACACAAAGTGCCTAAGACGTGTAAAAATAAAGATTCAGAGCAATGTGAGTTGTTACGTATTTATCTTAAGCTTTATAACGAAATTAGCGTGGTATTGTAATAAATTAAAAGAAAGAATTAATTTTGGAATCGTAAAAATATTTGGAATTTAATTAGCTTGCGCGTTTTGTCGGGTTAAATATTTGATTATGAAATCAAGGAAACCGAAACAATTTTAGCAGTAATTTTCTAAATCTGACAGCAAACTTTGATTGCGGTAAATGCGAATCATGTCAATTTTTTGGGTTTTCTCATTTGCATTAGAATTTTGATTCCTTAATGAATCCGGGAGATCTCTCGCTATCAATTCACGCTAGACAGACTTGATTCATCATTTTAGATCAATTTAATGGAAGCGTTTTGAAAAAACAGAAAATCAATAAAAAATTAAATATTAAATGCATAAAAAATAAATTTAAAAACATAAACTTTATAATTAAAAATTAGGAAAAGTTAAAATGGTAAAAAATCAATAAAAAATAGTAAGATTAATGCATTTAAAAAATTAGAAAAGTTTAAATAATAATTAGTAAAAATCAATAAAAAATATTAAGTAAAAAACCAACGAAATTTCAAGTATATAAAAGAGCGATCTGAAAAAAAGGAATGACAATGTTTAATCTCTTGACATTTGATTATTTCTCTCGCAAACTATCTTGTTTATTCCGACCTTACTGGTGACCCCCCCTCCATTCTCCATGCTCCCCTCCACTCCAGGAGCATAAGCAACAAATCCATGCCATCATTTCGTAATCGATTTAATAAATTATCCTGACGTCATTGCTGGCTTTGTTATTGCTGCGTTCATTCAGTCCAGTATGGGAAGTTCTACGCGTTTCTCACGTAAGTTCCGACACATTCTTGCACTGTTATTCCTTCATCCAGCGCTACTATTGGCTGGCAGAGGAATGTTTCACTCTGCAATATGCCGATGCTTGCTTCTGGCCTTGGTGACATCTCTAATCTCTAGATAATTGCCAGCAAATCCACTTGAATAACACTTATCAGACCAATCAATTGATCCTATCGGAACCTGCTTGATGAGCACATAGGAACCGAAGGGACAACCAATGATCTTACTTGTAATCATCCGAGCACATTCCGGGTGAAATCCTTAACCAAACCCTTTTAAGAAGGAATTTTGTTGTTTTCTAATGTTTTTCTATTTGCCTGAGTGCTCCAGTGAGGGGCAATGTGACCATTCCAGTGAGGGGCAATGTGACCATTCCAGTGAGGGGCAATGTGACCATTCCAGTGAGGGGCAATGTGACCATTCCGGTGAGGAGAAATGTGACCATTCCGGTGAGGGGCAATGTGACCATTCCAGTGAGGGGCAATGTGACCATTCCAGTGAGGGGCAATGTGACCATTCCAGTGAGGGGCAATGTGACCATTCCAGTGAGGGGCAATGTGACCATTCCTGTGAGGGGCAATGTGACCATTCCAGTGAGGGGCAATGTGACCATTCCAGTGAGGGGCAATGTGACCATTCCAGTGAGGGGCAATGTGACCATTCCGGTGAGGAGAAATGTGACCATTCCGGTGAGGGGCAATGTGACCATTCCAGTGAGGGGCAATGTGACCATTCCAGTGAGGGGCAATGTGACCATTCCAGTGAGGGGCAATGTGACCATTCCAGTGAGGGGCAATGTGACCATTCCGTGAGGATGTGACAGGGCAATGTGACCATTCCAGTGAGGCAGGACCATTAGTGAGGCAATGTGACCATTCCAGTGAGGAGAAATGTGACCATTCCGGTGAGGGGCAATGTGACCATTCCGGTGAGGAGAAATGTGACCATTCCAGTGAGGGGCAATGTGACCATTCCAGTGAGGGGCAATGTGACCATTCCAGTGAGGGGCAATGTGACCATTCCGGTGAGGGGCAATGTGACCATTCCAGTGAGGGGCAATGTGACCATTCCAGTGAGGGGCAATGTGACCATTCCGGTGAGGAGAAATGTGACCATTCCGGTGAGGAGAAATGTGACCATTCCCTCCCCTTTATTTACGATAATTATAATGGTTGCCATAGTAACTCGGTTATTCGTGTTGCAGATGGAGTCGAAGCTGATTCGATCGCCGACATGTTCACCTCACAAGATGCGGCCCTGCATCAACCGACTGCTGTGGCAGACATCATCGATAAATTGGGTCCAGATGATCCAGATGCTTGTGAGTAATGATAAATTGATCTAATCGATCTCTCTGTCTCCATTCCAGCACCTGAAAATTCCATGCGTGACAACGGTAGCGGTGGAACAACCCAAATCATGAAGAAACCGCGGCGCTGCGAGTTTTGTCGCCGTAAGGTTGGACTTACGGGTAAGCGAGATTGATTAACGGATCGGATCAAGCAACATATATTGATTGTGATAATTATATTCCAGGATTCGACTGTCGATGCGGAGGCCATTATTGCGCAGTTCACAGATACTCGGACAAGCATTCATGCACATTCGATTACCAGGCACACGGGCAGGAGCAAATCAAGCATCAGAATCCAATGATATGTGGCTCGAAAATCAAAAAGATCTAGCAGCGATTCCTTCATTTATAATTATTCGATTCCTCCTCCAAGTGCTCCTCCTGCTCCTCCTCCCAATTTCATTATATATTCTTATTCCTATTATTATTATATTGTTATAATGCTGCGGCCCACATTATGATCGGTGCTTATGTGCCGCCGCCGCCGCTGCCTGCCGCAGGCCCCATCTGTTGTGTTGTAGTTATATTTGACCAGCAATGCCGTCGTCACAGCCGCACTTGTTTTATTATCATTTTTGTTTATTTACTTTATTTTTACACATTGTTTCAATTATCTTTCTTTAGTAACCTTTATTTTGTGACTGAGCTCCGAGATTTCCCCAAATATGGTTATGTGACACACCAACACGCGCGTCAGATTAGGTTGGTAGTCCGTGTGTGTGTGTGTGTGGCACAGCAAACCGGCAAAATTGTGATTATTTAACACTTGGCGATCACCTTCTAGCGATTCCTCAACTGATATACACACACGCGCTCAAATAATGCAATTGTACGGTTGGGCCATTTGTCCGTGGCGCGCATCGGTAGCAGTTATTGATTGGTGGATTTTGATGATGATTAATGCTGATTGTTAATAGTGCGGCGATGATGATCACACAATGATGATGATGTTGGTGATGAATTTAGCTGCATTTATTCATTTGCATGATTGATTGTGTGTGTGTATGTGTGTTGCTACTATTGTTGTCGACGGCAATAAATAATAATTTTAATGAAAATAATTACAAATAATAATCTATTAATTAATCAAGTGCTGGACTGGAGGAGTGAGTGATTTATCGATTGATTGGTTGTTGTTGTTAATTGCCACAGAATCCTTCTAGTGTGCCGAATTTCACGCCATTGTAAATGTATTGTTTCAGCCATTAACAACCTCGTGGTGGCTTACTCTCATTACTATTATTATTTTTTGGTAGTTTCGGATCTGAAATGTGATTATTAAATGATTCGAGTGCAATGGAAAATGAAATTGTTTTGATTATTAATGCAATAAGTAATGATAATAATGTTATTGTGATATAGTCACTAGAATAGGTGAGATTATGTTCTGGTGATGCCATTTCACTCACTGCTGATTTATTACCATGTCATTCATTCTTTATCTCTCTTTCACAATTGTTTGCAAATTTGGCTTGAGCTATTAATACGAATAAATTGAAAGAATAATTATTGTTCAATTAACATTGTAATTATGGCTATACAGAATATTTTGTGGCATTTAGTGAAGAATAATATTGGTGGTCAATCATTGTGTGGCATTTCAAGACATTTCGTTTTTCCATCAGGACAGAATATTTGTGATTTATTAAAGGTGTTACAAAATTTCGATATAGCTTTACAGTTGGATAACACGTACCAATCAAGTATCAAGTTTAGGGAATGTTTATAAAACCTATAAATGATTCAGTATTTCGAAAAATGTGATTTGGGTTTGTCAGAAATTCCTCCATTAGAAACCGCAACAGGTTGTATGTGCTATAGTATATTTTACGTCAGTTGGTTCATCGCTCCAGTGGAGACAGGAAATAGGTTAAAATTATCGAAAAAGGCTATGTGGTGTTATCGCAAAAAATAAGGCTTTCTAAAAATTGTCTGAAGCAAAGAGGTTTTCCTTCACCTTATTTCTAGAGTCGATAAATTTATACTTGATCTGGAATTTACATTTTTAATTATAAGTTTGATGAATCACTAAAACATTCATCAGTGACAAGCAAGACTTCAAAATCCTAAAAGAACGCAATCACACATACCTTCCATTTCATATATCATTCAAGCACTAACAAACAAAAGAACAGTTAACATTTGCACAGTGAAAAATAGCCAAAAACGTAGTTAACTGCATCACGTGCAATGCATGCAAAGAAATATACAAATAGGAAGTACACATAGAACCTACAACAAAAAATTAAGTAACTCCTGTGTTTAGTTGTGCTAGTGGAATTAAAGTAAGGTACTCTGAACCATATAATATTATTTTATCGGTGCTTACTTTATTTGGTAATTACATATTCCTTAAGTGTTGTCTATTTTAACGCTTTTGCCGAATTCTAATTTTACTATTGATGATTTATCTTTTTGAAGCTTGGTTTGCACTTTCATAATTTTCTTTGAAATTATTTCTTCAGTGTGTAAATTAAATGTAAATAATATGTGGCATACCTAAAATATCTTCTTTGATCTACTCTTGAAAAAACAGTCCACTAATTTTTTGAATGGCCGAAACAAATGGTTTTATTGAAAAATAGCTTCTATACTTGTAGAAAGAAAAAAATATCAATTCTAATTTCACTAATCAAATCAGTTCATTTGGTCCCAAATCTATTTTATTATTAAACTGAAAATATTAGTCTGTTAGAAAATGTCGAACTACTACACAACAGCACTGCAAAACACTATATGAGCAAATACATGTCAAAACATGGAATCAACACAATAAAATGTGAGATAACCATAAATGTTTTAAATGAAAACAACAATTAACAAATATTTAAAAAATTCAAAAACATATATCATATCTTCAAAGCTATTAAAATTTAAAAATGTACTAGAAATTATTTTAAATGAAAACAAAAACTGTCTGAAGACGGGAAATATTTACATAAACAAAATTTAGATAAAAATAATTTGTCCAATGGTTTTTCTTAAACCTGGCGGTGGGGTAATCGATAATATGATTTGTTTACGTTTCGAAATTATCATCCTTATGAGCTCAATTATCTTTCAACTGATTCTCTCTTAGCCATGCTTGATGGCTAACCTTTTCGAATCATATTCTTTGATGCTACATTGATACAAAGGCTCCATTTACCCGTTTGATATCTAATGTCACCTACGTTCTAAACTTAAATATCCATAGTTCTTTTACATCGTTCAACGAATTGAATTATTATGTAACAAATCGACAATGACCAAAATAATTCGTGTTTTGAGACAAAAAATAAATATTTGCATAGCTTTTGGCTAGCTAGATAAGAGGCACGCATAATATTTTCTAGCTTGCTAATAAATATTTCATTAAAAGGAAAAAGACGAGCCCCTCAACCTATCATAATACAAACACACTATCAATGTTATTGTCATCATAATTCATCATTGTCTTTATCGCTGTCATCAGTCATAGTCGTCATTAGTTCTCATTGTCTTTACTGTCATTTAAACCTCTCTATTGTCTACAAGTAGTTTATCATCAAAATAATAATCAAAATATTCAAAAAAAATACATTTATAATTTATTTATCATACAATGAATAAAACCAGCTCAAAAGCAACCTAAATATTTACAAAGGTAAAAAATAATTCATTTTGAAACTAAAATATAATTTAATAAATAATTTTTATTGGAAATCTAATTTTAGCAATTCAAATGAAATGTAATTATACTTAAAATTATTTGTTTAAATGCATTAGTTTATAATCAACATTTATTTTTACTTTTAAATTTCGGAATTTGCGGAGTTTTATCAAAATTCTAAGTCAGTAAATCATTTATTTTATATAAATTTTATTTTGATTAGAAATTCTTTCTATTCAGATAAGTTTTGATTTATTTCCATCTTGTTTGATCTGAATCAGCGGATAAAATGAGGTGATTGATTATTGTTTTGTTTTTGATTATTTATTTGGTATTGATTTGATATAGATTTGTTATTGTTTGATAAGTGATTGATTGTTAACTGTATATTATTGATTAAATTGATTTATCACTAATTATTAATTAATTTTTCAATGAATATTGTTTGATCGGGAAGTAGTTAGGTATTCGATCCATGATGAAAAGTATTTAATAATATTTTCGTAACTTAGACGTGAAAGCATCATAATTTCATTTTGCAGAAGTCTACTTGATTTGCGTAGGGTTTGTATCTCATCAATATTATACGAGCTGATATATATTGCAATACCAATGGGAATCAAATCTGTGCTTAGCACGAAAATATTTGACACCAACAAGGCTGTGTAGTTTCACCATGTCACAAAAAGTTGGAGAAACATGGAAAAAATTCTAAGCCAAATTATAGCGATCATTTAAATATCCTTCCAAATCTGGCTTCCTATAATCATGCTTATCCATGACTCTCAAAATTATGCTTCTGTCATTTAAATAAAAGAAATGCAGAAACATCAGTTTCATTTGTAATTTACTGTCGACATTTTTACATTGTTCATTTTCATAGCTTTTTACCTGACTGTAATTAATATATTTCATCAAGTTGCCTTTTCGAATTTCCAACACTGATTTTTTACTATCAATGGCATTAGAATCATTGCTTCCAGAACAATCTTGAATATCATCCATGAGGATTGTGGAGCCGAACTAAGTGTTAGTTCGAGAATTATAGGACGGCTTGCAAAGAGGAGAATTTTGGAATTTTTCTGTAAAAGGTGTCCGCCCAACATTCAATTTGAGCCAGTACTCACTGTTGCATATCGGTGAGTTGAATTGGAGCTTTTCTTCAATCAATGAATGTGAAACTTTATCAGAAATTATTTTATAGTCCAGAGAGAAAAAAGTATTGAAATCTTTAATAAAGCAATTTTCAATTTTATTGGATGAATTCAAATTTTGCTTTCACAATTGTTTACTTTCATTTTTAGGAAAACTCGAATAAGGAATGATAATTTGTTCATAAGAATTGTCGTTATCAAATTTCTTAATAAATGAGAATTTGTTTGCATTAGACAACTTAGCATTTTCCCATAAACTATTATTTGAATCATCATCGCAAAATAGCTCATAATCAGATCCAATATCGCTATTCATAATTCAGTATCTGGTTATTGAATAAATTTTTATTAAGTTTTTAATGAAATCCAAAGGCTCTTGAACGAAATATTAAATTCAAAAAATAAATTCTATATTTAAAAAGCACTAATTTACACATCTTATTAAAACACACATAATAATCTAAGTAAATTAAAAAATCACAAAACTTTTTCTTTTATTTAATTTTAGAGAATTTCAATTGCAAGGTCCTCTACAATTTATTTTAATTAATCATGATTTAATTTAGTTTAATTAATATGGTGCCTATTCAATTATAATCAACAACAGCTAATTATTGATTGATTATTGACTCAATAGGAGATCCCCAAACTATTGATGAATTATAATTAATTATATATAATTGTAATTAATCAATTATTGATTTTCAGCGAATTCCAAGCATTTGTCGATTCCATCAAATTGGGAAATTTTGAATCATTTGTGCAACTTTACAAACCCGAATATTTAAACAAAAAGGTTTTACTAAATTTTAATTCAAATTTATTCAATAATTTCTAATGTTTCACCATTGGCCGACTCGTTTCAATTTATTTCTCCCGTTTTCCCGAATTAAATCCAAAACTGCTTTCAAATTCCGCCACATAATATTTTATTGGTTTCGCACCGACATCATTGATTATACAATGATTATATATTGATTATGTAATGGTTATATATTGATTATGTATTGGTTATACAATGATTATATATTGATTATATGTTAATTATATAATGATTATATATTGATTTTATAATAATTATATAATGATTATATATTGGTTACATAATTATTATATATCGCTCTTGTAATAATTATTATTATAACGATATATAATAAATTTATCATGAAAAATATATTTATTAAATAATTATTATTTTATATCTGAATTTAAAATATTTAAAATGTTTTTAAAAAAGACCTAAAGGGAAAATGATGTTACAAATTTATAAAATACATAAAATTTACTTTAAAATAAAAGAAAGTGCCAATCCAACATAAATATTCTGCTGCAATATATTTCGGCAGCCTCATTGTCATCGCCAGGTAGATTCGAACTTGAAACGTTATTGATTAGAAATGCTTTATTCAAACAAATTTCATTTAAAATTTCAAAATTAATCGTATTAATAGTATTTTTGTATTTGAATTGAAAATCTGTTTCTAAAAATAGAATTCAATAATTAATTTAATATAATATAATAATTAGATAGCAATTATATATTGATGATATAATATCCAGGATAAGCAGTCATGGTGCGCAATCCATTATGCGTGCCAATTTGGCCACAAAGAGGTTTTAGAAAAGCTGATCAGTTGGAATTGTGATATCAACCAAATGGGGGGACGGGTAAATCAAATAATTTATTTGTAATCAAAAGATAACGCCAATAAAAAACTATTCGTACGATATATTTCGACAGCATAACTGTCATCTTCAGGTAAACAAAACCAACTAAAAATATTATTAATTAACTTTTAATTTAAACAAATTATTTTTTTATGTTAATTTAATTTTCAAATAAATAAACATTTAAAACATATTCAAATACTTTTAACTAATTTAAAATGTTATTTATATAAATATTATAATTTTTTAAAAAATAATATAATTTACAAATTCAATTATTTTAATATTTAAAAAAATTTTGTTTAGAAAATAATACATAAACATGATTTAACATACTCAAACTATTTAAAAACATTCAAAAAATTCGTAGTCACTGCACTTTGCACATTAATCTTTGGATCAGTTTACTTAACTTCCTTTTATAATTTGTAAAACCTTCAGAGTACGGCAATACTAACACATATTTAAAATAGACTGTTGACAAATTGATTAAAAATCCTAAGAATCCATGTTTTGGGAAGTCTGAGTGTAATTTGACAAATGAGTGTGAATTGAGTGTTGATAGTAAAATGGATATAAAAAGATTGAGCCTAAATTTGTGTAAATCATGTTTATGTATTATTTTTTAAAAAAACTATTTTTAATATTATTAAAATAATTGAATTTGTAAATTACATTATTTTTTAAAATTATAATATAGATAAAAATTATAATATTTATATAAATTATAATACAGATAAAAATTATAATATAGATAAAAATTATAATATTTATATAAATAACATTTTAAATTAGTTTAAAGTATTTGAATATTTTTTAAATGTTTATTTATTAGAAAATTAAATTAATATAAAAAAATAATTTGTTTATATTATAAGTTAATTCATAATATTTGTAGTTGGTTTTGTGTACCTGAAGGTGACAGTTATGCTGTCGAAATATATCGTACGAATAGTTTTTTATTGGCGTTATCTTTTATTTAAATCGCTGCCAAATTTATTTAATTATTTAATTTATTTGTAAGTTATTATTTTCTAGAACGGATTGCTTCCGATTCAGCTTGCCTGCTCGGAAGGCCAGACGGATATAGTAGCACTATTGACGCAAGCAGAGTGCGATATTGAAATAAAATGTGTAATACCTTTCCCTCGGTAATAAATATTCATCAAATCTATATTTAGCTGGAGAACTCGCTAATGAAATGTCCGAATGAGAAAATTGTGGACATTCTCAAAGGGGTAAATTTTAATAAATTTTAATAAATTTTAATCAGTAATTTATTGCAAATTCACTAATCAGCCAGATTTAGTCAGCGAGCGGCGCGCCGGATTCTGCCGAAATTGCGGCGCGCGCACGCAAGCAGGAAATATTTGAAATGAAATTATTATTCACCAAGTTTATATATTAAAATGAATTACATTGAATTTCATTCTAAATGTATTTTATGTCTTCGTGACATTGAAACTGTCATTAGCAGGGCTTTTTGCCTTTGTGCCCTCCTCTGTTATGTTTATTGTTTTCTCTATATTCTTTTGTCATTTCTTGCTTTTTGCTCCATAATTAATACTTTTCGCTTTTCATTTGCTTTTCTATGCTTTTGTATGAGCAACAGTATGAGGGGGTCCAGCTAATGGCTCTCACTAAGGGATCCTAGTATAGTTCTTGACACGGACCCCATAAACTAGTAGCGCGCTTCTCTCACTAAGGTTTGGTATTAATTGATATGAGCATTCACACATTTCTCTAAACTCAGACTTTCACACTTCATCGAGAAGACCGAAAAGAACTCACCATTTAGCCAGCAGTAGATGCAGTAGACAATGTTTTTTCGGAAGCATAAAGCATTGTCTACTGCATCACGTGCAATGTATGCAAAGAAATATACATTGGAAATACACTCAGGAACCTACACCAAAGAACTAAAGAACACCTGGACCCTGAGGGAAAATCCTCGGTATACAGCCATCTCAATCAATGCCAACCAAGGAAAGAAAGAAAAAGTATTTCAATGAAAATCTTGGCTGTAGACAATATCTAAAAAAATTTTTAATATTAAAATTGTTTCATTATTTTAATTGTTTATTTAAATATAGTTAAAGAGTTAAATATATATAAAGTTTTTTAAAATGTTTAAATATTTATTTTAATTAAAATATTTCCTTTAATTGAAATATTTAATTAATGAAAAAACTAATTTGTTGAACTAAATATAAATAATCCATAATATTGAGTTGGGTTTTGGTGGCTGACGGTGGCATTTAACTGTCGAAATATATCGTACGTAGAGTGTTTTATTGGCGTTTCTTTATTAATTTTTTATCATTGTTTCTTTTTAACTAGAGTTGTGTGGATAAGAAAGCATGTTTAGAAGAGTGAACATTATTAGACGATTCATCTGTTAATTTTTAGGAATTTTCGTTCGTTTTTGTTATCGACAAATTTCTAAACTTTCATTTGGTTTCCAATAACCAAGAATTCACATCAATTGACTGATTGCAGCTCCATTGTTTGTACTGATTTAGAATGTTTTCTTTATTTTCACATCTAACGTCATGAAGCAAAGTTTATGATCCGTCCGTGCCCCTCCGGTATTAATTAGTCGCTGTTTTCAATTTTATCATTTTTCATTACAACGGTGCCAACAAATATATATTATTCATAATTAATTATATTGACTAACAATATTTTACATAATTATATTAAAATCAATAATAAATTATTTATTACTTAAAATATATTTTGTTTGAATTTATAAAGAAACAGAATAAAGAAACTTTTTTCAAAATGGAAAAAAAGCTTTCAACAAAAACTCAATCAAAATCCAGAAATTCAAGAGCTCGGTTTCATTACGCAAAGATAATATTGCCGAGGTAACAGAGGTGCTGGAGCACCTGTGTAATTGGCGGCACTTTTAGACAATTTTCTCCCAACGTTCTAGAATTAGCAGGCATTCTCAGACATTTGCAATTGAATATGAATAATTGGTTTTTACCGCTCTGTATTACTCTCTTTATTATTTTATAATTTATGTTAAATGGATCAAATTGTGTAGCATTTTTGTAATCATTATTGCAATATTATTTGTTTTACTGCTTTACTTTCATTCAGAGGAAATTCTTGCTAGCTTGCAAAAAGGGCGACCTTGAAACGGTCCGTTCAATGCTTACAGATGTCAACGTGGAATATTGTGACAAGGTTATTGTTTATGTTGTTTAGTGGCAGTTACGGCATGTTAAGGACAACCGACGGCCGATTCACTGGGCGGTGGAGGGGGGCCACACGGAAATCGTCAAGTTACTGTTGGCGCATAATTGTGACATTGACGCACTAGATAAAGTGAGCCCTGACAACAAATGAATATTATTATTATTTACAATTCAGGCGAACCAAGCTCCGGAGGACATTGCTAGAAACAACAGAAATGATGAGCTCATCAAGGTTTTGGACGAAGAACGTTCAGAACGTCCACTAAGGAGATTGGTATGTTTTTCAAGAAGTTTTAACAATTTATTCCCGTTTGGTTTAGATTTCCAGCATGGGGGTGACATGCAAGGGTGACACATGCGACCATAAGTTCTGCCCTACATGTAAGTTTTGTTAACCTTTATGCGAGCCTTTACTGATAAGGATAAAATGAAACAAATCATTATAAAATCTACTCTCATTTCTGTACGCCCTCTTCATTCTGTTACTCTATCAATGGAGTTTAAAAGGCGCCAAATAACCTGTGAGTAGCTGCCGATAACGGATCATATATTTAGTGGCAGCACTGCCCCACCTTTATCAGCACATGCTAAATGCAATTGCAAATATAAATTCACAGATAGTGACAAAACTCATATGAGAATATGCTTGTTTAATAAAGTGGGGAAGTTTGACATAATTTCGAGTCCAATGCGGCGGCGGCCTCGCCTACGCTAGACAGCAATCACGCCGAAACCAAACATTACTAGTAACCCGTGTCACGATAATACGGAAACTCTCTGAAAGGTGCAATTTCGTGCACGGGTATACAGCGCCATTCAGTTCAATGGTTTTCAGCATTTTATCATTGTTGTCCTGCCGTCATGGCCAGATTTAGACCTCATGAAGCGCTAAGCTATTTGAGATATTCCGTGTCGGTGACAAATACCACTCCAGGAGAGCTAGAGAGATTAAATGAATCACAATTAGGAAGGCTATTGATAGTGAAATAATAAATCTTTTGCTCAAAATCATTTTTATTCAAAAAACAACATAATAAATAGGCGAACTCTCGTAAAATGAGACAAAAGTTCTTGTAGAAGACAAAATATTACAAAGGCTTATTGCGTAACATTCCATTGAGAAATACCGTTGAGACATACCGTTGAGACCTGCCATCGACACATGCCATTGAGACCTGCCATTGAGACATGCCGTTGAGACCTGCCGTTGAGACATGCCGTTGAGACCTGCCATTGAGACATGACATTGACACATGCCATTGACACATGCCATTGACACATGCCATTGAGACCTGCCATTGAGACATGACATTGACACATGCCATTGACACATGCCATTGACACATGCCATTGAGACCTGCCATTGAGACCTGCCATTGACACATGCCATTAAGACATGCCATTGAGACATGCCGTTGAGACCTGCCATTGAGACATGCCATTGACACATGCCATTGAGACATGCCATTGAGACATGCCGTTGAGACCTGTCATTGAGACCTGCCATTGAGACATGCCGTTGAGACATGCCATTGAGACATGCCATTGAGACCTGCCATTGATCCATTGACACATGCCATTGATACCTGCCATTGAGACCTGCCATTGACACATGCCATTGAGACCTGCCATTGAGACCTGCCATTGACACATGCCATTAAGACATGCCATTGAGACATGCCGTTGAGACCTGCCATTGAGACATGCCGTTGAGACCTGCCATTGAGACCTGCCATTGAGACATGCGATTGACACATGCCATTGAGACCTGCCATTGACACATGCCATTGAGACCTGCCATTGACACATGCCATTGAGACCTGCCATTGAGACCTGCCATTGACACATGCCATTAAGACATGCCATTGAGACATGCCGTTGAGACCTGCCATTGAGACATGCCATTGAGACATGCCATTGAGACCTGCCATTGAGACCTGCCATTGAGACATGCCATTGACACATGCCATTGACACCTGCCATTGAGACCTGCCGTTGAGACCTGCCATTGAGACCTGCCATTGAGACATGCCATTGAGACATGCCATTGAGACATGCCATTGACACATGCCATTAAGACATGCCGTTGAGATCTGCCATTGAGACATGCCATTGACACATGCCATTGAGAAATGCCGTTGAGACCTGCCATTGAGACCTGCCATTGAGACATGCCATTGAGACATGCCATTGAGACCTGCCATTGAGACCTGCCATTGACACATGCCATTGAGACATGCCATTGAGACATGCCGTTGAGACCTGCCATTGAGACATGCCATTGACACATGCCATTGACACATGCCATTGAGACCTGCCATTGAGACATGCCATTGAGACATGTCATTGACACATGCCATTGAGACATGCCATTGAGACATGCCATTGAGACCTGCCATTGAGACCTGCCATTGAGACCTGCCATTGAGACATGTCATTGACACATGCCATTGAGACATGCCATTGAGACATGCCATTGAGACCTGCCATTGAGACCTGCCATTGAGACCTGCCATTGAGACCTGCCATTGAGACATGTCATTGACACATGCCATTGAGACATGCCATTGAGACATGCCATTGAGACCTGCCATTGAGACCTGCCATTGACACATGCCATTGAGACCTGCCATTGAGACCTGCCTTTGACACATGCCATTAAGACATGCCATTGAGACATGCCGTTGAGACCTGCCATTGAGACATGCCATTGACACATGCCATTGAGACATGCCATTGAGACATGCCGTTGAGACCTGCCATTGAGACCTGCCATTGAGACATGCCATTGACACATGCCATTGAGACCTGCCATTGAGACCTGCCATTGACACATGCCATTAAGACATGCCATTGAGACATGCCGTTGAGACCTGCCATTGAGACATGCCATTGACACATGCCATTGAGACATGCCATTGAGACATGCCGTTGAGACCTGCCATTGAGACCTGCCATTGAGACATGCCATTGAGACATGCCATTGAGACCTGCCATTGACACATGCCATTGAGACCTGCCATTGAGACCTGCCATTGAGACTGCCATTGAACATGCCATTAAGACATGCCATTGAGACATGCCGTTGAGACCTGCCATTGAGACATGCCATTGACACATGCCATTGACACCTGCCATTGAGACCTGCCGTTGAGACCTGCCATTGAGACCTGCCATTGAGACCTGCCATTGAGACATGCCATTGAGACATGCCATTGAGACATGCCATTGACACATGCCATTAAGACATGCCGTTGAGATCTGCCATTGAGACATGCCATTGACACATGCCATTGAGAAATGCCGTTGAGACCTGCCATTGAGACCTGCCATTGAGACATGCCATTGAGACATGCCATTGAGACCTGCCATTGAGACCTGCCATTGACACATGCCATTGAGACATGCCATTGAGACCTGCCATTGACACATGCCATTGAGACCTGCCATTGAGACCTGCCATTGACACATGCCATTAAGACATGCCATTGAGACATGCCATTGACACATGCCATTAAGACATGCCGTTGTGATCTGCCATTGAGACATGCCATTGACACATGCCATTGAGAAATGCCGTTGAGACCTGCCATTGAGACCTGCCATTGAGACATGCCATTGAGACATGCCATTGAGACCTGCCATTGAGACCTGCCATTGACACATGCCATTGAGACATGCCATTGAGACCTGCCATTGACACATGCCATTGAGACCTGCCATTGAGACCTGCCATTGACACATGCCATTGAGACCTGCCATTGAGACATGCCATTGAGACATGCCATTGAGACCTGCCATTGAGACCTGCCATTGAGACCTGCCATTGAGACATGCCATTGAGACATGCCGTTGAGACCTGCCATTGAGACATGCCATTGACACATGCCATTGAGACCGTGCCATTGAGACATGCCATTGAGACATGCATTGAGACATGCATTGAGACATGCATTGAGATGCCTTGAGACATGCCATTGAGACATGCCATTGAGACATGCCATTGAGACCTGCCATTGAGACCTGCCCATTGAGACCTGCCATTGAGACATGCCATTGAGACACATGCCATTGAGACATTGGCGCATTGAGACCTGCATTGAGACCTGCCATTGAGACATGCCATTGAGACATGCCATTGAGACCTGCCATTGAGACCTGCCATTGAGACCTGCCATTGAGACATGCCATTGAGACATGCCATTGAGACATGCCATTGAGACATGCCATTGAGACCTGCCATTGAGACCTGCCATTGAGACCTGCCATTGAGACCTGCCATTGAGACATGCCATTGAGACATGCCATTGAGACATGCCATTGAGACATGCCATTGAGACCTGCCATTGAGACCTGCCATTGAGACCTGCCATTGAGACATGCCATTGAGCACATGCCATTGAGACATGCCATTGAGACATGCCATTGAGACATGCCATTGAGACCTGCCATTGAGACCTGCCATTGAGACCATGCCATTGAGACACTGCCATTGAGACATGCCATTGAGACATGCCATTGAGACCTGCCATTGAGACCTGCCATTGAGACCTGCCATTGAGACATGCCATTGAGACATGCCATTGAGACCTGCCATTGAGACATGCCATTGAGACATGCCATTGAGACCTGCCATTGAGACATGCCATTGAGACCTGCCATTGAGACATGCCATTGAGACATGCCATTGAGACCTGCCATTGAGACATGCCATTGAGACATGCCATTGAGACCTGCCATTGAGACATGCCATTGAGACCTGCCATTGAGACATGCCATTGACACATGCCATTGAGACATGCCATTGACACATGCCATAAGGATTAAGGAATTTGAGTTAGTTAAAATAATTTCATTGCTGCATTTGCCAGAGCAAAGTCACTGAGCACACCATCAAATGATTAACTGCGTCCTTGGTCCCTTTATAAGAATGTGAGGCTGAGGGGACATAACTTATCTTGAGTCTTTGTTGTTTTAGTCCTATTCGTATCCTCTTGCTTACTCGGACATATTTCTTCGGAGGGGGCTCTAAGCTCTAGCTTAATGAGCTGCTTATACGTGAATATTGCATTCATTATCGAGATACCCCCTAAGGTATTTAGATGGCTTCCTATCCCAGTGTTTTCTCTAATTTACTTGACTATGTTTTTGAAAGTATTTCCACAACATTGCTTGAATTCATTATCAGTTTTGAATGGTTCTTTTTCTCCTGCTCATGAGATCAGTCCCGATTGTGCTATTAATGGTTGATGGATTCTGCTCCACCTCAACTTCGAAGACTCTTGATTATATATTTAGATAATGTTTTCTGGACTCGACCGTAATTTGCCCGCCCAGAATTCGCTGTGGCGCTGCCAGGCTGGCAGTGCATGATTGAAAATATGCTCATATGCCCCATGAACCCTTTTCACTGTCAACAATGTCAGTGTTGTTTCTTCTCAAATTTAGGTTTTATTAAGGTTTATTTCAATCTAAAATATTTTATTGCTTTATGTCAATATTAAAAAAAATATTTAAAAAAATTTTAAAATTAATTTATAGTTTAATTTGTGATTTGTTTCAATAAGCAATTTAAAATGTATTTAATTTTCTTTCCAACCTCATAATGACAACCTGCTGCTCTCCACGTCAATTACACTCTTGCTGATAATGACAGTGAACCCGTGGGAAATATATTCTATAACTGATGTTGGGGTGGGGTTGGGTGGGTGGGGTGGATATTAGTATTATTTGCAACTGCTGCTACTCCCCACGTCAATTACGCCAGTGGTGTCTGCGCTATTGCTGATAATGACAGTGAACCCGTGGGAAATATATTCTATAACTGATGTTGGGGTGGCTAATATTTACACTTTCAAAAACGCCCGGCTAGGAATAGGAAAATATATAATATTTAAACAAAATACAAAAACCAACAAATTAGTATAAAACGGTGATTTCTTGATAGCAGCATAAATAAAATGTCACGCAAATAATAAAATCCGTCCTTGCTGCAAAATATCAGTCAACTATATGAAAGCTTATTTTATTGTTTAAAATTATCATTTTTATTATTAGTAATATGACATTAGTAATATATAATTATTACTACGATATATTCATTGAAATGTTCAGCAATTCGCGGGAAAACATTTCAGACTGGAGAAAAGATTGCATCAGGAAAAGTTAAGGTTTACAGAATTAAAGGATCTGGAACTGACAGGATGTTTGTGTTAAAAGGGGTGCCTTCAGCGGATAATAAGTACTTAGAACGTAATATTATTCAATTTCTGGACCTGCTGAACCACGAAAGAATAATCAAATATTATGGAGTTATTGAATCGGGAAAGAATTTATACATCGTTATGGACTATGCTGTCAACGTGAGTTGTTCATTTTTGTTTTAATTTCTTTTTTAGTCTTTCTAATGAAGTCGAATTGTACCCTATTAGGTCTCTCAACCATTAGCCCTCTCGAAACCAATTCATATTACGTAATATGGCAATGCCATTTGAGGTCAATGGAGAATTGCGTAATATGGCAATGCCATTTGAGGTCAATGGGGGGTTACGTAATATGGCAATGCCATTTGAGGTCAATGGAGTATTGCATAATATGGCAATGCCATTTGAGGTCAATGGGGTATTGCGTAATATGGCAATACCATTTGAGGTCAATGGAGTATTGCGTAATATGGCAATGTCATTTGACGTCAATGGGGTATTGCGTAATATGGCAATGTCATTTGAGGTAAATTGAGTATTGCATAATATGGCAATGTCATTTGAGGTCAATGGGGTATTGCATAATATGGCAATGCCATTTGAGGTCAATGGAGTATTGTGTAATACGGCAATGTCATTTGAGGTCAATGGAGTATTACATAATATGGCAATGTCATTTGAGGTCAATGGGGTATTGCATAATATGGCAATGTCATTTGAGGTCAATGGAGTATTGCATAATATGGCAATGCCATTTGAGGTCAATGGAGTATTGCTTAATATGGCAATGCCATTTGAGGTCAATGGAGTATTGCATAATATGGCAATGTCATTTGAGGTCAATGGAGTGTTGCGTAATATGGTAATGCCATTTGAGGTCAATGGAGTATTGTGTAATACGGCAATGTCATTTGAGGTCAATGGGGTATTGCGTAATATGGTAATGCCATTTGAGGTCAATGGAGTATTGCATAATATGGCAATGTCATTTGAGGTCAATGGAGTATTGCGTAATATGGCAATGCCATTTGAGGTCAATGGAGTATTGTGTAATATGGCAATGTCATTTGAGGTCAATGGGGTATTGCATAATATGGCAATGTCATTTGAGGTCAATGGAGTATTGTGTAATACGGCAATGTCATTTGAGGTCAATGGAGTATTGCATAATATGGCAATGTCATTTGAGGTCAATGGGGTATTGCATAATATGGCAATGTCATTTGAGGTCAATGGAGTATTGCATAATATGGCAATGTCATTTGAGGTCAATGGAGTATTGTGTAATATGGCAATGCCATTTGAGGTCAATGGGGTATTGCATAATATGGCAATGTCATTTGAGGTCAATGGGGGGTTACGTAATATGGCAATGCCATTTGAGGTCAATGGGGTATTGCGTAACATGGCAATGTCATTTGAGGTCAATGGAGTATTGTGTAATACGGCAATGTCATTTG
>CM039682.1:480000-482500 GCA_022537955.1 Schmidtea mediterranea
GCCGTTCATCCGTCAATATTTCGTGCCCGTGAAGGTTCCGGCGTGCGTAACGCAGGAACCCAAACGTCAATATATTCCGCTTATAGAATCAATTAAAATACTTATCAAAAATAGCAAAGTAAAAGTAGAATACTGCTCAATAATTGATAGGATATCCGGATAAGACCGTAAAATAAGAGCGGAACGCTGCTCAAATTTTCCGAATCAATGAAAATACTTTATCGAAAACTGTAAAATAAGGATGGATTACGACTAAATTTTTATATAAATAAAATATTTTTTTATAAAGCTGAGGAATAAGGACGAATCCCTACAAAAATTTTTGATAATAATAATGATAATTATAATAATACTTATAATAATAATAGTAATAATAATAATAAATATGATGGTTATGGTAGTAATAGGAATAATAATAAATGTAATAGCAGTAACAATTAATAAAGGTAACACATATAATAGTAACGATGATAGTGCTAGTAACAATAATAGGGAACATAGTAGTTATAATAGGGATGAGGGTAAGAGAGATAGAAAAATCATCAACACGGACAACGATAAGAAGGACTATGGGAATAGACGTAATAATAAATGATAACAGTATGGATTAACATTTGAAGGAGATAGGAGAACAATGGAACCTAAAAATCGAAATCGAGTACAGGCCTTCTATCGGCAGCTCGTTGGACCGTTTGGTCAATTATAGCATTAGCAATAACGCTCACTTTTTGCCGACGATCCACCCACTCGAACACAGTTCCAACGTTGCTTAGCAACGGGTGCCGAGTGGTAAGCGAAAGATATTTGTATGGGGTTGTCTGGGTAACAACCATATAGTTTCAAAAAATCATCACCCAGAAACCCACCAAAATAATGATAGATTACCAGTCAGTTTTCTACAACAGAAAATCACGGCCATTTTCTGGGTATTATTTACACCAGGCACATTTTGTTGGTCAATTTCATCAAATACCAGAACGCATGGCAATTCTCATCCTATTCAATTTGATATCAGAAACACTTTACTGAAAAGCTCAAACGTGTCAATATTTTCTGGACGTAAATATTTTAAATAATATTTATTAATGTAATGTTTATTCAAATAAACCATTCATAGACAGACTTGGCAAGATTTATCTGAAGGGATGAGTTCTGGAGATGCGAAACTAACAAAAGAAGATAACTAACAGAATACCAAAATTGAACTCAGCGCTAAAAGGTCCAAGACGAGTGAGTTTTGATACCATCGGATGATGTCGGAAAATCGTTCCATAAGTGCCTCACCAGCATTGCACTGAACGGGGATGGATAAAATGCTGTATTGGATAAATAAACAAGTTTAGATAAAGAACCCAGAACTCTAGACGATCGTGACAACCTGTATGATGATAATGAAGTTATAGGGGCGGAGGAATTTCACCAAATGTTTGGAAATACAGATGAGATGAACTGTGACGGATTTATAAGCTATGACAAATAAACGACCAACATTTTTCTACTTATTTATTGAACTCAATATTTTACGCGCAAGGAAAAGATTTGGAGTCGGAAAATAGGTTTTGTGTTATTCGTGGCGGGGGACAACGGGGGAGCTAGCAGTAGCGCTACTGCTATTGAAGGGAGCGGTCTCACAACAGAGCTTCATTATTATTTTCCTGGGGAAACTAAAGGTTGGGAGGGGAGGCAGGGGTCATTTGAATTACATTTAAGAAAACTAAAACAAGTTTTATTATTAAATTAATTTTTTAATATTTTTTTAAATTTCTAAACATTTCCAATTTCAATAAAGCCTCAGCGGTCCAGCGGCGTTTTGGGTCTTTAACCAGCATATATTCAAGAAACGTTACCATTTCTTTTGGGACTTTATTTATATCCAGCAATTCGGACATTTGGGGGGTCACCAAATCTTTCAGTCCTTTCACATTTTCGATATCTAAATAGGAAAATTTATCATTTTTATGTGACAATTCAAACAAAAAATTCATTCAAATTTCCCAGCTCATTTAGTCAGCCATTTTAAACACGATTTTAATATTAATTATTTTAAAATTATAAATCAAAAATTTGTTTGAATGCCACTGAAATAATTTCCGGTTGATTTATTTGTTTGAATCTACCAGAAATAATTGAGAGTTCGTAAAATTTGTTCAAATTTCCTGCTACTCATTTGTTTTAATTCATTACAGTGGTGACCTTGACGTTTCAGATCTTTATTAAATTCTTTATCATTTACCTTCCACCGATTTGGAAAGGTTTTCAAGATTTATCTTTACCAAAAATCATTTCTATTGTATAAAATAAATAAAAAATATTGTAGAAATAATTAAATCTGAGGAGAAATAGAAAATACACAAAGCATATTTTTCTTAATGGTGATTTCCAATAGATTTACAGATGCAAGCCTAGATTTTGTCGCCCCCTCCGGTATTTCCAATTTCCTGTCATTCTGACTAATTTAGACCAATTTCTAACAGATTTATTACAACGATTAAAACAAATA